>BDUI01005027.1:45975-58858 GCA_002335545.1 Apodemus speciosus
AAACAAAAAACCAAACCAAACAAACAAACAAAAACAAAAAACAAAAAACAAAAGACAGCAATGGCGGCACTGGCATGCCCTTAGTTTAAACACACCTACTCTGAGACTAAAACTAGATGTAAGGAATAGTATTGCAGGGCTTGGGCTACTAACAAATAAAATAAAAATGTCTTTGTTAGTTCAGTATTTCCCCTAAACCAGGAGCAGCCCACCCCTCTCAGAGGGTGGAGTGGTTCTCTGCCCCTGTTCCTGCTCACCATTTATACTAGCTTATAAAGCAGTAAAGCCTCTTAGACTTTTCTTGGGGCGAGCTTGGCACATGAGGGATGGGATTTGAGTGGGGAATCCCAGCTGGGTGTGAGTTTTGTGTTCCAGTGGTGGTGGGGGGCGCGGGGGGATGCAGAGGCTCAGGGAAAGACCTGTGACCCAAAGGAGCCAGCTCTTTCTTTGCTCAAAGTGCAAATGAAGGAAAAATGCCTCCCCACCCCTCATGAATCAGTGAGGGTCACTGGAAGTGACTGTAGGTCTCTTATCTCCCTAGGGTTCCTTAACACCCTTACAGCAAGGCCCCCAGGCTCTCAGGCAGTCAGAGCTAGCTAAGGATGTCTGAGGAAACGCCTAACACAGGGACTTTTTCCACCCAAGCCTGACCCAAGGAGGTACTCTAGAGAGTACTCCCAACAGGTCCGGATTGGACCCTGCTTTACAGAGGCGGGCTCAGGGCCGCGAAGGGGCAGAGGGTATTTAAGACCAGGAGATGCTGCAGGGGGCCAAGGACAAAATGAGTGGGCCACTTGCCTCTGGGACCTGCTCAGATCCGGAAGAGTCTTCCGATCTTAAGTCTCCACTGAGCTCAAGGTTCAGGGAACCTCTCACCCACGCTCGGTTCCAGGAGCTCTTCGGGGGCGCAGAGCAAGAGCCGGAGCTACCAGCCGAGCCCTGCTTACCCTGGCTGTGCAGGCTGCGGAGGAGGCAAACTAGCGCCTGTTCTGGGCCGGGGGCGTGGCGCGTGCTGCTGGCACGGCTGCCCCCGCTGCGTTGGCTGCCCCAATACCGCTGGCGAGCCTGGCTGCTCGGAGATGCCGTGGCTGGAGTAACAGTGGGCGTTGTGCACGTGCCCCAGGGTAAGAGTCCCCAACTCCAGCATGTTGGAATTCCAAGTTATGGGGGTGCTTCCAGGGAGGGGTCCTGGGAGCCGAGCAGTGAGGGTGGTGGACTCGAGTCTCCGCAGGAGGGGAGGATCAGAGAAGGGGAACTTGAAGTTTTGGAGGACTGTGGGACTCCATCATAATTCCCCACCCCCATCCCTCCTCATCTGTGCAATCCTGTGAGACATATTGGACTCTGTTCCGCCTCAGAGAATTAGAGAGAGGCACAAAACCTGCCACCCAGGACGTGGGCAAGGATCTGTGACCTTGTCAGCCTCACGACCTCCCACTGAGGCCCATTAACCTCTCCTTTCCCTCAAGTGTCATAATTTATCGTATCTGGTGCCAGCCCAAGAGTGAGGGAGCGGGGATGGGGGTGGGGGCGGGGGCGGGGGCGGGGGAGAGGCAGGATCTGACGAATCCCCACCCCACCCCGTTTCCTTCTATTTCTCCCTCAGGCATGGCTTTTGCTCTCCTGACCGCGGTGCCCCCGGTGTTCGGACTCTACACTTCTTTCTTTCCTGTCCTCATCTACAGTTTGCTGGGTACTGGGAGACACCTGTCCACTGGTGAGTGGCCAGACTGCCCACGACGTCTCTTCTGCCCACGACGTCTCTTCTCTTTGGGATGAAAATAGGCAGGGGCTTGAGGCGTTTTTCATCCCTTGAGATAGAGTCTCACTGTATAGTCTTAGCTAGTCTGAAGCTCCCCACAGACCAGATATGGTCTCCAACTCAGAGATACACTTGCCTCTGCTGCCTGCGGGCTGGGATTAAAAGCGTGTGGGCCAGACCCACCTTGGCAAGTCTGATACTTGGGTGCTTTGGGGCTGTATTCCCCTCTGCCCCCTTCCCGCCCTACTTGCCATCTCTCGGGATCCCCAACCCATTTCCACYTTTGCACAGAGCTCTGTCGCCTCCCCAGGCTCGCTGGAGAGGGTACAGAGGTGGCAGTTTACAAGGATTTCCTTGTCCCCTGTGATGTTTGGTTAAAAGGAACAACTTGAAGGGACCTTAACCTTGAAGGGAAAGAGGTGCACAGTCGGCCCACGGTCCAGTGAGAGTGTGTGGAGGGGCACTGTTTTGCCAGTGGGGACACTCTTTTTCTCCTTGCCCACCGGTTCTGTGGGTGCACTATTTTCCCCACCGGTTCCTGCTGCCGCACCAGCTCGTGACCCCAGTCTTCTGAGAGGATGGGACACACCCGAGGCTCCAGGACTGTGGGAGTCCGGGCTGCTGCTCTGCCCCAGGCTGCACGGCTGCCAATCTCTCCATTTGGCCCGTGGCTGCAGGAACTTTCGCAGTACTCAGTCTAATGGCCGGCTCTGTTGTCGAGAGGGTGGTGCCCGAACCCCTCGCGGGGAACCTCAGTGGATTCGAAAGGGAGCAATTGGAAGCTCGGCGAGTCGGGGCGGCAGCTGCTGTGGCCTTCGGGAGTGGGGCGCTGATGGTAAGCAAGGACCCAACCAGATGAGGACCCTAGGGGATGGATCCACCGAAAAGGACCAGAACAATTGGGTCAGAGGATGGAAGGGAGGGTAAGAACACCCCTGAACTAGGGTGCCGAGTGGCAGATGTGCTGTGGGGAAGCTGGTGCATTGTGCCGACTGGTTCGTTGGAGGTTTCGCACCTCCAACCCCACCTCCTCCCGTCGCCTTCTCTACAGCTGGGGATGTTTGTGCTACAGCTTGGTGTCCTGTCCACCTTCTTATCCGAGCCTGTGGTCAAGGCGCTGACCAGCGGGGCCGCGCTGCACGTGTTGGTGTCCCAGCTGCCAAGTCTCTTGGGATTGTCTCTCCCACGCCAGATCGGCTGCTTTTCCCTCTTCAAGGTGGGGGTGGGAAAAGAGGTTTCTAGAAATCACAGGAAAAGGGCAACTCGATAGGGATGGAGGGTGGGGGGGGTTAGGACAGGCGACAAAGAAGGAAGGCAAGGAACCATGGCTCTGCGTGAGGGCGCTGAGGACCTAGAAGCCTTGATGGCGGCTGGAGGGAGAGTTCTGCCCCRGTCTAGTGGGTTGGTGTTGAGTCTCTCGGGGTCAGTTGACAGTGGCACCCGGCCTTTGCTCATTGTCCCTGCCCACAGACGCTGGCTRCAGTGCTCAGCTCACTGCCCCAGAGCAGTCCGGCAGAACTGACCATCTCGGCGCTCAGCCTGGCGTTGCTAGTGCYGGTCAAGGAACTAAACGTGCGATTCCGGGACAGGCTACCCACTCCGATCCCAGGAGAAGTTGTCATGGTGAGGGCGGCTCTAGATCCCTGGCCCCTGCTGTGTTCCAATCCTCCCCATCCAGTGGGATCTGGAGGCTGTCGCCCCCTTGTGGAATGCTCAGAAGTCAAAAACAAGAGGTCCCAATGACGCGTGCTTTTCCAAGCGTCTTTCCAGAGCTCTTGTCGCATCCGAAGCCCCCACCTACACTGTCCCACTTCCCGAGGCGAGCACCAGGCCGCTTTGTTCCTCTCCTTCCTTCCTTCCCACTGTACGTTTTCTCTCCTCAGGGGCTCTCACTGTAATTCCTTTCACTGCCCGTYTAGATAACTCCTCCTGTGTAAATGAGTGGAAATGTGGGAATGTGCTCAGACTGAGTCCCGCCTCTCCACTTAGAACGGCTCACGTGGCTCAAGGGTATCTTTTGCGTCCATCAATCCTGAAGGGCCTGCTCTTAGGTCCTTTGTTTATCTCTCCAGGCAAACACTGCCTCTTCCCCCAGTGTAGGTGAGTTAGTCTGTGGCCTCACTAGCTGCTACACTCTTGAGACGCCCCCCAACACCCTCACTGGGATTCTCTTTCATGTTAAACCTCTTAAACCTCTCTCTCTCTCTCTCTCTCTCTCTCTCTCTGTCTGTCTGTCTCTCCCTCTTTGTATTTTTGAGACAGGGTTTCTCTGTGTAGCCCTGACTGTCCTGGAACTCACTCTGTAGACCAGGTTGGCCTCGAACTCAGAAATCCACCTGCCTCTGCCTCCCAAGTGCTGGGATTAAAGGCGTGCGCCTCCACTGCCAGCCCTAGCTCTTTCTGGGGCCCAATGTGTTATTGTCTTCAGGTGCTTCTGGCTACGGTTCTTTGTTTCACCTCTTCCCTGGACACAAGATACAATGTCCAGGTAGTGGGACGACTGCCCGGAGGGTAAGAGAAAGACTTCTCCAACCTCTCCCAAGATACCCCTCYCTTGCCCTGCCCCTCCCTGCCTCCTGTCTGCTCTGTTCCCTGTAGCACTGGGCGGACCCATCCTTACCGTGGCTTTCTCCTTCTGTAGATTTCCCCAGCCCCTCCTCCCCACGCTGGATGAGCTGCCCAGGATACTGGCCGACTCCGTGCCCATCTCATTGGTTACTTTTGCTGTGTCCACCTCTCTGGCCTCCATCTATGCAGACAAGTACAGCTATACCATTGACCCCAACCAGGTGTGACTTGACTGCGGCTGTCATTCCTTTTCAGAGTTAATCCCTTAGCCTCACTCCCCCRTGCCCACGCCTTCCCCATCTTTGTTCCCCTGCGTCCTTCTAGGAACTCCTGGCCCACGGCATGTCCAACCTCATTTCCTCTCTCTTCTCTTGCTTTCCCAACTCGGCCACACTGGCTACAACCAGCTTATTAGTGGACGCTGGTGGGAATACACAGGTAAGAAGGTATCCTTGGGAGAGGAAAAGGATGAGACATTCAGCAGGGGTGGCAAAAGAGAGTGGGGGAACAGGTGGATACCCCGACAGCATCTATGTATCCAAGGATGGGAATGGGAGAAGGGATGGTGGAGAAGAGAGGAAGGTTAGACAATGACGGAGCCCCACCCACGAGGACCACCACAAGCACTGACACAAGCTACTATGTGATTAAAAATAAAAACAGTAACAGCTGGATGTTGTATTACATACCCAGAGCTCCGGAACTAGGAAGGCTGACTGAACAGAGGGGTATCTGTGGCTCAAGGCAGGCCGGGGCACACAGAGACTGTCGAAACAGGACTGCCGTGCTGTGGAGATGGCTCAGTGGTTAGAGCACCAGCATGAGCACAGAGGTTCAATCCTCTAGCTCCACGGACCTGGACCTGGTGGCCTATCTTGAAGCCAGGGACAGGGGTAGGGTGCCCTGGAGCAAGGGGGTTGGCTAGGCTAGCGTGTGTCAGTCAGCTCTGGGCTCAGCTGAGAGACCATGCCTCAGTGAATAAGGCGGATGGTGATAGAGGAAGTGCCGCAGTGTCGAATTTACAAGAGCTGGGACATAGGTGTGTTGTCCTGGCACACATACACACACAGCTGTAAAATGTAGGAGAAAGCCGGGCGGTGGGGGCGCACGCCTTTAATCTCAGCACTTGGGAGGCAGAGGCAGGCAGAGTTCTGATTTTTGAGGCCAGCCTGGTCTACAGAGTGAGTTCCAGGACAGCCAGAGCTACACAGAGAAACCCTGTCTCGAAACAACCCCCCCAAATGTAGGATATAAAAAAATCCTGATGTTTCTCATAAAAACAAACAACAATAACAAAAAAAAAAAACCCAAAAAGACAAAAGCAAAAAACAAAAAATGGCTGGAGAGATGGCTCAGCAGTTAAGGGCACTGACTGCTCTTCCAGAGGTCCTGAATTCAATTCCCAGCAACCACATGGTGGCTCACAACCATCCGTAATGGGATCAGATGCCCTCTGGTGTGTCAGAAGACAGCTACAGTGTACCCACACACATAAAATAAATATTTAAAAGAAAAACAAAAATCAACCATCTAACCAAACTACAACCTTTATACGTTTTTGTCCCCCCCCCCCCATTTTGTTGGAATCACAAGCAGACGGCCAGTCTGCTTCTCAAAGGACCTTGGCAGATGGAGGAGGTGGGCTGTAAGAACAGGGAGGCTGAACTGCATACATCTGGGAGGGACTGGCAAGCGATAGGCATTTAACTGGGGGGAAGGGCTAAATGTGACCAGCAGAACGTCAAGAATGGGGTGAGAAGGGCATATTTCTCTGTCAAAGGAATTTTGGGAGGAGGGAGACTTTTCTGGGGAGGAGGGAGAGTTTTGAAGGAGATGAGACAGGCTGGCTGGCCAGGGAGAGCAGCTCCCATGCAGGTGGGGGGTGGAGGAGTCTCCCTCTTTCTCTCTCTCTCCCTCTCTCTCTCTCTTTTAAGATGTGAGTATACTGTAGCTGACTCCAGAAGATGTCAGATTTCATTATAGATGGTTACTGGGATTTGAACTCAGGACCTTTGGAAGAGCAGTCAGTGCTCTTAACCACTGAGCCATCTCTCCCGCCCTCTTGTCTGTCTTTCCTCCCTCTCTTGTCTGTCTTTCTTTCCCTGCAGCTGGCAGGCCTCTTCTCCTGCGCAGTGGTCCTGGCAGTGTTGCTGTGGCTGGGGCCCTTCTTCTACTACCTGCCCAAGGTAGGGAGAAGAAGAGGCGCCTGCTCGCTGTGTGCTTGAGTGGAACTGGCCGGGTTCCAGAACCTTCGTTCCGACAAAGGCTTATCTTCTCCGTCCCAAGGCTGTCCTGGCTTGCATCAATATCTCCAGCATGCGCCAGATGTTCTTCCAGATGCAAGAGCTTCCACGGCTATGGCACATCAGCCGTGTGGACTTTGTGAGAAATGGCACTACGCCAGGTTGCCCCCCTCAAGCACCCCCTGGTTCTGCCATGGACCAAAGCCGACCATCCTAAGTTCTTTAATCTCCAACCTCATACATACACCCGGGAAAAGGAGAGGGTGGGGTGTGAGTTCACCGTGCCTGAGTGCTTGTTTGGAGGTATTTTGGGGTGGTTCTGAAAACTGAACCCAGAACCTCATAAATATTAGGAGAGTTCCCTACCACTGAACTACACCCCCAATCCAGACTCCCAACTTGCTCAGGGTCTGATGTTAGAGTTGGTGTGTGTGCKTGCSTGAACTYTTCCGCCCACCAYGCTTCCTTTCTCCTGGGTCATCCTTGCACATACTTGTCCTKGAACCTGCGTTCTTTCTGGGGAATCCACCCATACCCATGTCCCTCAGGCTGTGTGGATGGTTACGTGGGTGGCTGTCGTGACCCTGAACGTGGACCTGGGCCTGGCTGTGGGTGTGGTCGTCTCTATGATGACAGTGATCTGCCGAACTCAGAGGTGAGCGCAGAGATGGGGCACCGTTGAAATGAGGGGAGGGGGATAGAGACCCTGGGGTGACTACGGCCAGGCCAGAGGAGGCTGGGACGACTCTGACTCCAGCTTCTTCCCCAGGGTGCAGTGCCTGGCGCTTGGATTGGCCGAGGGGACGGAGCTCTACAGGCCGATCAGAGACAGCCATAAGGTGGGCGGGCGGTAGCCTAAGAAGGCAGGACTGATCAGACCAGGCTGTTTCTGACAGTCGTACCCCTTAGCTTCTCCAGGTTCCAGGTCTGTGTATCCTGAGCTATCCAGCACCCCTCTACTTTGCAACCCGTGGGCAGTTCTACCGCATCCTGGAGCGGCATCTGGGGCTTGGAGAAGGAAGCAAGGTGAGGATTTTGGTGGAGGAGGAGCGTGGGCCCTCTGGGATCGGGAGGCCAGTGGGTTCTGAGGACGGCGCCTGTGATCTGATCCTCTTTCTCTATTTCCAGCCAGGTAGCGCACGTGACAAAGGTGAGGCAGGCTGACGGAGAGGGAGATTTGGTCAAGAATCACGGGGCCGGCTGGCACATCTGCTTCCTCTCACCTTAGGTGCTGAGCCCGTCAGAGTGGCGATCCTAGACTTCAGTGGAATCACTTTTGCAGATGCTGCAGGGGCCAGGGAAGTGGTCCAGGTGAGGGAGTGGTCAAGCTCAGGAAAAGCTCCCAGTCATCCCTCTGGTGCCCTCGATTTGGGTTTAACCCCTCTGTTTGATTCCTGCAGCTCACCAGGCGGTGTCAGGACCGTGGGATCTGCCTTCTCCTGGCTCAGTGTAATGGTTCGTGGAGTGAAGAATAGAGGGTTGGGAGGTGGGGGACCGACTGGACACTTGTAGGGTGGACTTGGAGGCCCCAACGCCTGACACTTTTCCCACGCAGCCGTGGTGCTCGAGACCTTGACCCGGGCGGGACTGCTGGAGAGCATGACTCCAGAACAACTCTTCGTGAGTGTCCAGGATGCAGCTGCGCATGCGCTGGAGAGGCTGGTAAGTGGGAGGAGCATCAAGAGTGGGAGCCAGGCCGGGCGGTGGTGGCGCACGCCTGTAATCCCAGCACTTGGGAGGCAGAGGCAGGCGGATTTCTGAGTTCGAGGCCAGCCTGGTCTACAGAGTGAGTTCCAGGACAGCCAGGGCTGTACAGAGAAACCCTGTCTCGAAAAACCAAAAAAAAAAAAAAAAAAAAAAAAAAGAGTGGGAGCCAGGAGGTGCTGGGTTAGGGTTCTGAATAGATGAGGAGGGGGGCATGGGGGGAAGGGATTCTGAGAAGGGACTGAGGAAGATCAAGGCGGGAGTAGGGAGAAGCTGCCTAGTAGATTGGAGGGCAGGGGCGGGCACATCCGTAATCCCCCRGCACGTGGGGGGTGGGGGGGACAGAGGCAGGAGGATTTCTGTGAGTCTGAGGCCAGCCTGGTCTAGGACAGTCAGAGCTACATAGATAGACCCTACCCCTCCCTCAAAAACCAAACCAACCAATCCGTCAAACAAACAAACAAACAAACAAACAAACACCCCAGCCAAGTTCAAGAGTCTGGGGTGGCCTTTACCAAGGGTGGAGAACTGAACTAACGTTTCCAAAGAGGTGATATACTCCCAGACCACTGGTGGGTCTCAGGGAACGTGGTACCTAATATTCCTCAACTGTCCACTTTTCTTCTCCAGAAACCTACTGGCCCAAAGATTTGCACGGTGTGGGTCTGATCACTGTCACTTAGAGTGTGAGAGGCCCCAGCAGTATGCGTGTGAGGAAGGCAGTCCTTGAGCTGTCTCCTAATGCAACCAATAAACTGAAGCTGAGAATCCCCGAAGCCTGTGACGAGGGTCTAGGCGTCTACATGCGGAGCTCTCCAATCCCCCCAAGTCGCGCCACACCCAAAGTACCACAGAGACACGAGTAAAAGTGTCTTTCACCGTGTGTTCACCAGCCCCACAGAACTACAGTCAGTGCTTTCTGTTGGAGCCGGTACCCACGGTGCTGGATCCGGAGCTGGGGTGGGGYGCGTGTCCCTGGGGTTGCAGTTTGGGAGTTTCCCTGCCCACCTCAGGAGGGTCTTAGAGTCCTTCTGGGCTCTTTGGCACTTGGAAAGTGAACCTCCCCATTTCCTGCCCCATAGGAATGGGGTTGGGGGAGGACTTGGCACTGGCGGGGGGGGGGGTGGGGGGGCGATATGGCTCCATCAGGCCCTCTGGTCACTCACAGAAAGGAAGGGTGTCACCAGGACAAGCCCCTGTTAGGAATCAGATTGGTGGAGAGGGTCGGGAAGCTCATCAGTGTTCATCAGTGGGGTGCTCAGGGGTCGGGGGCAGGGGTGGTTGCTGGAAATTCCTGGAGGAACAAGGAGACAGGCCCAGCCTGACAATGTGAAGGCCCAAATCAGACGTCACGTCACTCAGCGGTCATGCACTGTAGCCGGTGTTTGAAGAAGAGCAGGCGATGTCTGGCCACCTGACTTTGGTCCTGTGATCCCGGGTAACGGTAACGGGCATAAGTCTCGGCCCCTGGGTCCTTTGATGTCCACGGCAGCTTCACCTTCGACGCATGATCCACAACAACATCGGAGCACGAGCCAACACGAAGGGAACCAAGTCCATCCAGGAAGAATTCTGGGGTGAGGGTGGGGAGAGTAAGGGTTAAAGCTCCCGAGGGGAGAGAAGGCCGATTCCTACGGCTGAACTGAAATAAGGGGCTTGGAGGGCAGCTAAGCAAACAAACAAACAAACAAACAAAACAAAAAACAAAAAAAAAACCGATGTTGCCAACGACACTTCAGCTTCTTTCGCTCTGGTTTACTCTTGTGTGGAGTTCATTTCAATAAACACCAGCTCAYCCCCTCTGAGTAGGGTCTGAACCTGGGGAAGCAGCTGGCAGTAAGGTAACCTTGGCAGTGGAGGGGAAGGTCACGGCTGCCCAGCACCTGCACTGCGTTGCACCCCGCCCAGAGCTGCGTCTGGTCCTTCCCATTCCTCCGCCCTGCCAGGAGGGGGCACCACTCACCCAGATGAGCCACGCGGTTGAGGCGTGGGTCAAAGCCCACCTGGCGCACTTTGTCTGTGCGCGCCAGGAAGAAGTTGACCACGCCGTCGGTGACCACGCAGCTTGGGAAGCCAACGAGCTCGTGGTGGAAGCCCTGCTTTTGCCGGAGGCAGTTCCCAAGGCCTGGGGCGCCCGGCTCCACACTCAGCAGCTGCCGGTAGGTGGTAGCGTAGCCCGAGATCTCCCGCACCGCACCCCCTACCTGCGGGGGGCGAGAGGAGGCTCTGGCTAAGACCAGGTCCCCAGAGTAGGACCTCCCCGCGCCCCTGCCCCACCCTCGCCCTATCGCACCACACAGGGCCCCCACTACCCCCCCAAGACTTGCTTCACCCTTGGACGCTCCGCAATCCTGTCTCCCACCCCACATCCCGCTCTCCTCCCCTACCAGGTCCAGGGGCGTCCTCTCCAGCACGTCCACAAGCTTCTGCAGGCGCGTGCGCGCTGTGAAGACAAAGTCGTCGTCYACCCACAGCACGTATTTGGTGGTTACTTGGGACACCGCCAGGTTCCGACCTGCGAACCAACCCTAGGAGAGTTGCATGTGGTTGGGGTGTCTGTAGCAACAGGAAAACCCTGACACCTTTCCCCCTCTCCTCTGCCTCAAAACAGCCCGTGTCCCGCTCTAGACTTTTGAGAGCTTTCTGATAACCGGAAATGAGGTTTAAAACCCCCCCAGAGGGTCCCACCCCTCTTCCTAGACATTTTGAGTCCTTTGGGGAAGGGTCTTGTATTTCATTGCTTCGTCCATCCGTCCATCCATCCATCCATTGTATTGCTATAAGTATTAAGCACCATTTCAAAAACACGGAACCAGTAAGATAGGCCGGATTCCTGATCCAGGAGTCCTTGTTACAGGCACACATTTGTTTGAGGCACGTGTTTTGTTTTGTTTTTTAAGATTTATTTATTATATATGAGTACACTGTAGCTATCTTCAGACACACCAGAAGAGGGCATCAGATCTCATTACAGATGGTTGTGAACCACCATGTGGTTGCTGGGATTTGAACTCAGGATCTCTGGAAGAGCAGTCAGTGCTCTTAACCCCTGGGCCATCTCTCCAGCCCCTTTTTTGGTTTTTCGAGACAGGGTTTCTCTGTATAGCCCTGGCTGTCCTGGAACTCAGGCTGGCCTCGAACTCAGAAATCCGCCTACCTCTGCCTCCCAAGTGCTGGGATTACAGGCGTGCGCCACCCCTGCCGGGTGGCACGTGGTCTTTTACCTGTACCCTGGAAGCTGTAGACTGAGACACGCCCCCTTCCCAGAGTCCTCTGGCGCCCCTCCCGCCCCCTCCTGCTCCCCTCTCCCCCACCCCTGTTTGCAGGCAGCCCACCTTGCCGAAGGGCATGAAATAGTGCTCCACGTAGGGGTCGCTAATGCGCTCCCGTTTGTCGCTGTCGTCAGCGATGACTATGGTGACCGTAGGGTAAAAGCGTCGGATGCTGGCGATGAGTGCCCGTAGCCGTTCATAGCGAAGAAAGGTCTTGGTGGCAATGGTAACCAGAGCACTGATGTTGTACTGGGCTGAAAGCAAGATGCAGGGGCCAGTGTGAAGGGGGCGGGGCGGGGTGGGGTGGGGGAGAGTGGGAAGGAAGCCCCACCCCGACCCCCAGGGCCAACCCGTCTTTAATCCCAGGAGCCTCAGCCTCACCTCCTTGGGGTAGGGGTGATGGCGGGTACAGCCGGGGGTTGGGAGGATGTCTTATGTGGATGGTGAAGGCAACTCCATGTCCCTTGGTGGAGAACCGGACTGGGAAGAGAGGACGTGGAATTGGGCCCTCACGGCTCGAAGGGCACTCATTCTCCTTTCAGCCAGCGGGCCAGTATTTAAACTCCTAATCTGTGTTCTGCCTCTCCAGACCATGGGGGCAAGAACATACAGTCGGACTCCTGTGGAACTTGCATGCTGTTCTGTGGTGCTGGGAACTGAACTTGGAGCCTAGCGCGTTTGGCGCTTGGCGAGCGCTCTACCGCCCAGCTGGGACCTTAAACTTCTTGGACCTCCTGCCTCTGCCTGTTGAATGCGATTACAGGTGTTATCATCTACAGGTGTCTCCTAAGGAGACATCATGTCGGGGACCCAGCATCTGTGCAGCGCTGGGAACCGAACCCGTGGTCTTGTGCCTGCTGGGCGAGCACGCTAACCATTGAGCCACAGCTCCTGCCCAGAAACCTAACAGCTTAGGAGGCGGGACAAAGGCAATGAAATTCTCCACCCCGCCCCCAACACACCTTTGGTTTCATGAGTCTGGGTCTTGCTCTGTAGCCCTGTGCATGTAGCCCCAGGCTTGCCCCAACACTAAGGCAGTTTCCTGAGTGCTGGGACTATATAAACATCACCACACATAGATAAAAGCTAACTTTTTTTTTTAAAGTTAATCTTCACTGAGCATTTTACTACATGCCACACACACACACACACACACACACACACACACACGACAGGGTCTTGCTATGTAGCCTAGGTTACCCTTGAACTTTCCTCCTGCTATAGCTTCCCAAGTACATAGATTACAGGCATGGGTCACTATACTCTGTGCTGCACAGATTTAAGTTTTTCTGTTACTTGGGTGTGGTGGCATACACCCGTAATCCTGGGACTTG
>BDUI01005028.1:37062-50669 GCA_002335545.1 Apodemus speciosus
TAGATAAACATCACTTTCTTCATAACATGGCGAATTGCCTATTCTTGACTTTATGCTAATGAAATGATTTTTGGTTAGCCTCTAGGTAGCTTGGGTGAAAACAACAGCAGGGTATAAACTTTACTACCTAGCCTTAAAGGAGCAGGAGGAACAGGAATCAGTTAACACATCATATCTACAGGCTTAGACCTCCAGGGATTCTAGTAAGCTGTGGTCTTGGAGACTATCAAGATTGGGGACTATCCCCAAGAGGATCCTAAGTCCAAAGGAATCTCTGGGCCTCTCTTATATCCCTTCCCTCATGACTCCCTTCTTTACTACTATTCTTGGATTGCATCTGTCATGGTAAACAGGTGACAAATAGGACTAAAGCCCTTGAGCTATTCTAGCTAACTGAGGAAACTGTGGGAACTTTTGCTTTATAAGCAGTCTACAGAGATAATAGACTCCACACTTGAATCAAAGCAAACCGATTTGTGGGGTCTGAAGTAACTGTGGATCAGTGTCTGAGTGTAGAAGACATAATTATGAGTGATATGAGGCAAACCCACACGTAAGTGTTTGAGGATAAAGACATCCCAAATGGTTGGTTGTGCCACTGTRGYTATTAAATCTCATTAAAGTGAAAATGGGGATATGATATAGACCCACCATTCTTTGAAACAGGTACTTTCATTAACTGGGACAGCGTAAGATTTCCTGTCCAAGCTAACTGATTGTTTCTCCTTCTTCATTACTACTTCCATTACTAGGAGCACAATTGCCAACTTGATAGGCTGCCTTAAAAGCACCCAGATCTTCCATTCCTAGATTGCATCTTTCTGGAAGAGAGGTTTGTTTCATTCCCAGAGCACAAACTGAGCAATACAAAGTTGGTGTTGCCTAGATTTGAGTGTGGGTATGTACATGAATACACATGTGTGTACACAAAAATGTATGAGCAAGTATGGACACAAAAGAGGGACTGTTTCATACATAAAATCTGACCTCTATGCTTCTACCTGAACTCAGGAAAAAGTAACCAATTATTATAATTGTAACCATTTTGATAAAAATAAGGACTTTGGTTGSATTTTAAAATCTAGAACTGCAGTGTGATGATTTCTGCTGTGATAATTTGGACTCTGTGTTTCTTTGCTTGGAGTCTACAATTTTATCCATAGTATCCCATTTTCCTGCAGCTCCAATTATCACCAGCCAGTTACTACAAAATAATTGTCAAGTGCTCTCTTAACTCTACCTTGGTTATTCATGTATTTTAGTTCCCTCCTGTTCCCTTCTCAATTACACTGCCCACACCTCATTAGCTTCCTAGATCTTCTCCCAAGGAGACCAATGAGAGCCACAGGACTCCAAGGATTCTATTCCCTAAGAGTCTCACAGCTCCTCTCTTCCTCTGATTAAATTTCTTGGCAATACCAACTGAGGATTACACTCCAGCTAGTTTCTGTCTAGCTTTGGTTTTTCATGCCTTCTCTTACCCAATACCTGCTGTTCTTATTTTTCTTTCAATCCTCCATCCTGGGGTCCGTCCTTCTAGGTAATTTTGGGATGAAGATTTTCAGAAGGCAGTAGCATTATCTGGTTCACTCACATGTTCTGCTTTCCCTCATTTCTCTTTGAGCCCCCTCTCTCTGGACCATCTCCCTCTCTTCTAAAGCTTGTTCTGTGTAGTGTTAAACATCCAAGATTCTCCTTTATTCCAATCATCCTATTAAGTCTTGTTTTGGTCCCTTTCTCCSRTATCTCCTTGACTCTTTGCTGCCAACTGTCAGCTTGGGCCTTCCACGCATCCACCTCTCTATATGAAGACTCATGGATGCATAAAGAGGAGACTAAGCTGCCTTTCTTACTGGGTCTTAAATTGATCAATCACATTAGTTCCTGGATTTTTTTCAAAAGCAGCTTGCACAGTTCAGATTGCTCTTCTCAGGACATAACAACAGCTGCCGTGGCTGATCTGGAGTTTACAGGAGAGAGTTTCAGGGTTTTCTTCTGCAGAAGTTGAGATCTGAAGGGAGAGGTGAGAAATCTCAACTCAGATTTGGGATGTTTTGGTCATTCTGACTTAGGTAAAATTATTTTGTTAACTTCTAGTGTGTGCACATGAGCTCATGCCAATGTGCCTGTGAGAAAATCCCTGCTTTCACATAGATAAAGCCTCAGCACAATGAATGACAAATGGCTGGTAGAGTCTTCACTGTGCTTTGGTTTGGCAGAARCTGCTTCTGTTGTGTGTGGAGAGAATTTGCTCATCCTCCCCAAACCCTCCACTTCTCTGCCAATATTTGATATCCCTTCTTCTGTCTTGTTTATTTTGTTTGTGGTAAATTATCCTTTTGGCAATGAGCCCTTGAAACAGACTTCACATTGATTTAAAAAAGACTGTGGTTGATATGGCCAGAAGAAAAAGAAGGGCATAAAATTCCTTTGGATGATTGGGGTGGGGGATGGTAAGTCTAGTAATAAGACTTAGCTGATATAATGAAATTTTAAAGTCTACCACTGATACATATTCAATATACTTGGCAGTTTCCTCAATTCGTTTAAAAGTAAGAGATGAGCAAAACTAAAACAATAGAGGAAAAATAAAAGAAAAAAACAGCATAATAACCTCTGTATTTGTAGCTATCATGTTTATTTGTGCTGATACTGCTCAGAAACAGTATCCCAATGGGGATTTATGTGACCAGCAGAGATTGTAAGTCTCCTGTAGGAAATCCCATCTGCACTGTGGGTGGAATTATCTTTAAAATGAAACAAAAACAGTGCCATGCAGTTGATGAGCATGGCACAAAATTTCATTAAGGTGGGTCTTYTAGAGTAGTCCCTTAACATGAAGGATATAGGAAAATACTGCTAGTGGCAGAAGTTACACATACTTGAACAAGGTATTTCCCYGGAGCAGAATCAACATGCCCTTTTGCTTAAGTAAAATATCCAAACTTGTAATGATACCATTATCTGCCTTTCTAACCAGAGTGTGAAAATAAGTAACATCAACTTTGGCATATCTACTTAGCCAAGGAGATATTCAGAAATCCCAGGTCAACTCTGATAAGACACAGTCTAAATCTTCTCTGTTCAAATTGGATAATTCAGAGAGAAGAATATTTATCAAAATAGCAATAAAATAAATAAAATATATATTAAGATTTTGAGGGTTAAGTTTCACCTCTATCCATTTATCTATAATTTTATACGTTAGATTTACCTGTCTATGGGTAACTCCACAACAACCAAAACACAGTKACATGTTAACTAATATTTTGAAACATTTGAGCATTTGTAAGATTTAAACTTTAATATGGGGAAAGGAGATTTAAACTTTAATATGGGAAAAATTAAAACCCTATTTTTTTTTGTTTTTTTATTATGTATTTTTCTTTATTGACATTTCAAATGTTATCCCCTTTCCTGGTTTCCCCTCTGAAAATACCCTATCCCATCTCCCCTTCCCCCTTCTCACCAACCCACCCATTCCTGCTTCCTTGTCCTGGGATTCCCCTATACTGGGGCATCAAACCTTATCAGGACCAAGGGCCTCTACTCCATTACATATGCAGCTGGAGCCATAGGTCCCTGGGTTACCTAATATATTTCAAATAGATAGAAGAATGGATATTTAGTGTGGATCAAAAACTTACTCTGATATCATATAGTAAAACACATACACACAGACAGACACACACAGACACTCACATACACACACAGACACACACAGTCATACACAGTCACACACAGTCACACACACAGTCTCACACACAGACACACACAGAGAGAGACACACACATCCTCACACAAACACACAGACACACACAGTCACACATACAGACACATACACAGACACACACAGACATACACACATACAGTCACACGCACACACAGACATGTACAAATACCTTTCTCAAAAGGGATAGAATGAAAATTTGCTGAATTGGTAGCACGTTAGAGATCAATCAGGCTACATAGATTTTGTTTTTATTTGAAATTATTTATAGCATTTATTTCATCAGAAGCATACAAATCCAGTGACAAATGAGCATTTCTTCCTCTGCAATTCTGTTGTTCCTGAGGTTGCTAGAAAGACACACTGGGAAGGACATATGTATGGAAAGCATTTCAGAAATTCTAATTGAGATGGCCAATAAGGCTGTGTCTAGCCCTCTCCTCTCCCAGCCTTGAACTGGTTTCAAGCATCATATTCCAATTCACTGATGAAAGAGCAGAGGAGCAGAGTCACAAGGACAATCTTCTTGATCTCTGGTTATTACCCCTTATTAGAAAATGCTCGTCTGAGTCAGGGACAAGTTGCAGGGCCACCCTCGAAAGGCATCCTTTCATTTCTGTTATAAATTCTTATTTAGCGGTATATAATTTAATTTAATTTAAAATTTTTAACTTAAATATTCTTTGACAAAGTTTTTTTTTTTTTTTTTACAAGTGAATGTCTTCACAAGTGCATCCTGGTCCTTTCTATACCCAGGTTATCAATCCCACTTCACAGAAACATGTCCTCCACAAGTCCTCTTCCCACCTTCATGTCCTTTTCTTCTCTTAAAAAAATAATAAATAGACCACTGAGTTCATTTAGTGCCCTCTGCTGGTGTGTTAACTCATCTTGCTTGCCTACTCCCATGCAGATAACCATAGCTGCTGTGAATTCATGTGTGCAATCCATTCACACCACTCCTCCCCATCCTATTGCACATACAGTCTTTCTGCCTCTTCTTATGGGATGTTCCCAGMACTGGCTAGTTGTATATCAACTTGGCACATGCTAGAGCCCTATAGAAGAGGAAACATCAATTGAGAAATTTCCTCCACGAGTTTGGGCTAAGGGAAAGTCTATACAATGATTGATGTGATGGGGCCCAGATTACAATGGATGATGCAACTCCTTGGTTGTTGGTTCTGGGTATTATGGGAAAGCAAGATGAGAAAGACATAAAGAGCAATTTACTAAAAAGCACTCCTACATGGCCTCTGCATTGCCTCCTGCATCCAGGTTACTACTTAGAGGTCCTGTCCTGACTTCACTGCATGTTGGACTAAAATCTGTAAAATGAGATAACTCCTCCCCTCCCCAATTACTTATAGACATGCTGTTGTATTTTTCTCAGAAATAGAAACAGCACCTAAGACAGAAGTTGGTATCAGGTTGTGGAACATTGCTGTAGCAGAGTTGGCCATGTGCTTAGTGGAGGCCCGTGGAAGACTTAAGGGATAGAAAAGCCATTGTATGTTCCAAGAGTGGTGAACTGTTGTGGGAACTGAAGGAAGATGTGAGAAAAGAATGGGGTAGACAATTGAAGCCTGGCTTGTGACATTATGGAGGGAAGTTTAAGGATAATGTGATGATTTCCACTTGATATGGTGAATTAAAAATCTGCAGTTACGTTCACCTAGTTAAACTAGGTGAACATAAAACCACATAATGAACTAGATACTATGATTAACTAGATACTAGAACAACTGACATGAAGCTTTGCTTTTCTAGGAGAATTGATATTGGTGATTAGGAATGGAGAAATTAGCTGTTATTAAAAAAGTTTCATCTCATGCTAGACAGATTTAGTAGTATAATAGTAACCCAGGTGGTACTAGTTTTGAAGGAGACACAGAGAGTAGCTGAAGTTTGCCACTGTGTGAACAGGTTAGAGTCCTTGAAGAGAGGCTGGTAGAGTCCTTTAGCCCTCAGATGCAATTAAAGCTACAGGATGAAGAAGTCATGGAAGGAATTTGAGGCATGGAACCACTTGGTAAGACCAGATTTTCAGAAGATAGCCCAGGAAGGGACTACTGGTTGCAGTAGAGACCTGGTCATTTTATAGATGATAGTACTAGACAACTCCCAAAGACAGCAACAGCTCTAGAGTGGAGACAGCTTGAGAATATGGGACAAGCTGCATGTGCTAGAGATGGCTGTTCAAGCCCTTTRCAGAAGCAGAGAGGCTCATGAGTGAGTCCCACATGTCAATTATTAGTGAGTGCATATCCTTTGTGTTCTTTTGTGATTGGGTTGCCTCACTCATGATGACACTTTCTAGTTCCATCCATTTGCCTAAGAATTTCATGAATTCATTGTTTTTAATAGCTGAATAGTCCTCCATTGTGTATATATTCCATAGTTTCTGTATCTATTCCTCTGTTGAGGCACATATGAGTTCTTTCCTTTTTCTGACTATTATAAATAAGGCATATATGAACATAGTAGAGCATGTGTCCTTATTACATGTAGGAGCATCTTCTGGATATATGCCCAGGAGTATAGCTGGATTCTCTGGTAGTATTATGACTAATTTTCTGGGGAATCACCAAACTGATTTCCAGAGTGGTTTTACCAACYTGCAATCCCACCAACAATGGAGAAGTGTTCCTTTTTCCCCACATCCTCTTCAGCAACTTTTGTCCCCTGAGTTTTCCATCTAAGCCATTCTGACTGGTRTAATGTGGAAACTCAGTGTTATTTTGCATTTCCCTGATAGCTAAGRATGCTGAACATTTCTTTAGGTGCTTTAGAGCCATTCAAGTTTCCTCAGTTGAGAATTCCCTGTTTAGCTCTGTACCCCATTTTTAAATAGGGTTATTTGACTCTCTGTTAACTAACTTCTTGAGTTCTTTGTATACATTGGATATTAGCCCTGTATCAGATGTAGGGTTAGTAAAGATCTTTTTCCAATTTGTTGGTTGCTGTTTTGTCCTATTGACCATGTCCTTTGTCTTATAGAAGCTTTGCAAATTTATGAGGTCCCATTTGTAGATTCTTGTTTTTAGAGCATAAGCCATCAATGTTCTGTTCAGGAACTTTTCCCCTGTGCCCATGTGTTCAAGGTTTGTCCCAACTTTCTCCTCTTTGAGCTTCAGTGTGTCTGGTTTTATGTGTAGGTCCTTGATCCACTTGGACTTAAGCTTTGTACAAGGACATAAGAATGGGTCAATTTGCATTTTCTGCTTGCAGACCTCCAGTTGATCCAGCAACATTTGTTAAAAATGCTGTCTTTTTTCCACTGGAGGTTTTTAGCTCCTTTGTCAAATTTCAAGTGACCTTAAGTGTGTGGGTTCTTTTCTGGGTCTTCAATCCTATTCCATTGATCTTCCTGCCTGTCTGCATACCTATACCAAACAGTTTTTTATCACTATTGCTCTGTAGTAGTTCTTTAGATCAGGAATGGTGATTCCCCCAGAAGATCTTTTGTTGTGGAGACTAGTTTTTGCTATCCTGGGTTTTTTTTTTTATTATTCCAGATGAAATTGAGAATTGCTCTTTCTAGATCTATGAAGAATTGATTTGGGATTCTGATGGGGATTGCATTGAATCTGTAGATTGCTTTCGACAAGATGGTCATTTTTACAGTATTGATCCTGCCAATCCATGAACATGGGAAATCTTTCCATCTTCTGAGACCTTCTTCAATTTCTTTCTTCAGAGGCTTGAAGTTCTTGTCATATAGATCTTTCACTTGATTCATTAGAGTCACACCTAGGTATGAAATATTATTTGGGACTATTGTGAAGGGTGTTATTTCCCTAATTTCTTTCTCATCTTATTATCCTTTGAGTAGAGGAAGGCTATTGATTTGCTTGATTTAATTTTATATCCAGCCACTTTGCTGAAGTTGTTTATCAGCTTTAGGAGTTCTCTGGTAGAAGTCTTGGGGTTGCTTAAGTATGCTATCCTATCATCTGCAGATAGTGATATTTTGACTTCTTCATTTCCAATTTCTATACCTTTGACATCCTTTTGCTACCTGATTGCTCTGGCTAGGACTTCAATTACTATACCAATACTCTTCAACCTTTTCCACAAAATAGAAACTTAAGGAACACTACCCAACTCATTCTAAGAATCCACAATAATGCTTATACCTAAATCAAACAAAGACAAAACAACGAAGGAGAACGTCAGACCAATCTCCCTCATGAACATTGATGCAAAATACTGAACAAAATCCTGGCCAACCAAATCCAAGAATGCGTCAAAACTATAATTCACAATGATCAGGTAGGCTTCATCCCAGGGAGGCTTCATCCCATGGATGCAGGGATGGTTCAATATACGGAAATATGTCAATGTAATCCACTACATAAACAAACTAAAGGAAAAAAAAACCACATGGTCATTTCATTAGATGCTGAAAATGCTTTTGACAAAATCCAGCATCCCTTCATGATAAAATTCTTGGAAAGATCGTGAATCCAAGGCCCATAACTTAACATAGTGAAAGAATATACTGCAAGCTGGTAGCCAACATCAAACTAAGTGGAAAGAAACTTGAAGCAATCCCACTAAAATCGGGGACCAGACAAGGCTTCCCACTCTTTCCCTATCTATTCAATATAGTACTTGAAGTCCTAGCCGGAATGGATCTTTTTAACATGAATCTCTAATCAAGAAAATCCCCCACAGACTTGCCTACAGGRAAATCTGATGAGGGCATTTTCTCAATTGAGATTCCTTCTCCCAGATGACTTTAGCTTGTATAGAGTTAGCAAACACTAGAAAGCATGAAGCCCCCAACCCAATATGAAGGCAATTATTTATTCCTATAACAGTCTTGCCTCTGTTGTACAAGTAGGCAATTCATTCATGACCCATCTTCTGCAGTGGCCTGCATCACACCTACAAGCACTGTCTAGCCAGTAGGGAGAAAGTTCCCAGGTTAGTTATAGCTTGATTTTTCTGTCTTAAAAGCAAAGAAAAGAGTATTGTGTCTTTATCAATGGAGACTTAGTGTCTAGTTATGATGGGTAACTAAGAGTAATCACAATAGAACAGGTATATAATTTTAGATTGTGGACACAGTGTAAATACCAAGTGTTTCAATTAAAATTCATTTAAATGAAAGTAAGCAATGACCTAATGATCGATAAAAATGTAATGTGTAGAAAGTATTCTTTCAGCACTCCAAACCTCATTATTTTGTGATTGTATGCTTATCATTTTCTACATTTTGTTTGTACTTCCATATTTGAATTAAGGAAATTCATTTATTCATTTGAGCAGCAGTAGTGTGCTTGATACTGGGGAGACAGAACTGAATAAGGGAAGATAACATTTAACTGTTGCCGAATAGAGAGCTGAAATGGATTATAGTCACCAAATGGTAGTAACATAATTAAACACACTTTCAAAATAATAATGATGATAATAATGACCATGTAGAAAATTGTCACAGGATCTATGCAAGAAAAATCCAATTATTGGGAGGTTCTAACAGGAAAAAATGTAGTACATCCACTTTGGTTGTAAAATTTTAGTTTATCTTCTTTGAGCATTGCTGGTTTATATCAATTCATAGAATGAGACAGGCAGTACCTTGGATGGAATGTGAAGACAGAATGGATAAAGTCAGTGGTGTAGAGCAGGTAAGAAGACAAATGTCTAACAGTGGTGAGTAGCTTTATGTCAACTTGACATAGGTTAAAGTCATCTGAGAAGGAACCACRATTAAGAAAATGCCCCTCATATCAGCTGGTATATGCTGCCTGTTTGGTGGTCCAGTGTTTGGGGGATCTCATGGGTCCAGATTAATTGAGACCTCCTACTTGGTCACCCTTCTGTTCAACTTCTTTCAGCCTTCTCTAGTTCAACAACAGGGGTCAGCTGCTTCTGTCCATTTCTTGGGTGCAAATATCTGGATCTGATTCTTTCAGCTCCTTTTTGGATTTTCTGGAGTGCRGTCATGCATGCTAGGTCCATTTTAGTGAGCTCTCCATAGCCTCAGTAATAGTATCAGGCCTTGGGACCTCCCCTTGAGCTGGATCCTACCTTGGGCCTGTCACTGGACCTTCTTTTCCTCAGGATCCTCTCCATATCCATCCCTGGGTCAGAGTTGGTACTGTGGGATGGTCCTCTTCTCCCTCATTTGATACCCTGACTGCCAGGTCTGTGTTCATTCAGAGATGATACACCCAACCCTCAAGAGACTGTAGGCCCCATGGAGGTTAGGGGTCAGGTGGGGTGATGGGTGGGGACATCCACATGGAGACAGGTGGTGAGGAGGAGGTATAGGATGTGGAACAGTTGGAGGGTGGGCAGGATAAAATGTTAAAATGTGGAGTGTTAAAAATTAATTAATTAATAACAAAAAGTAATAAATTAATAAATAAATTTTAAAAAGAAAGAAAATGCTCCATAAGGAGGGCTGCAGGCAAGCCCATAGAGCAATTTCTCAATGATCAATGGGGGTAGGGCCCAGCCCACTGTTGTTGGGACCATCTCTGGGCTGGAGGTCCAGGCTTCTATAAAAATTCAGGCTGAGCAACTCATGAGGAGCCAGCCAGTAAGCATCAGTCCTCGTGGCCTCTGGATCAGCTCCTGCCTCCAGGTTCCAGCCCTTCTGGGAGTTCCAGTCCTAACTTCCTTTGATGATGAACTGTGATGTAGAAACAGAAGTTGTTCTTTTCCTCCCCAGCTTGCTTTAGCCATTGTGTTTCATTACTGCAAAGGTAAMCATACTTAAGATACTAATTGTGGTCAATAATGGTGCTACTGTGTTGTATTGTATTTGGTTTCTCTAATGAAACAATATCCAAATTAAATTAAAATTAAAAACTCTAACTTCTCTCTCTGTTTACCATCTGGCAAATAATATGTATTGAGTGGTTTGTTTTTKAACAGAGTTAAAAATGAAACTGCACAAGGAGACACAATTTTAGAATGTAATCATTTGAAAGAAACTTCCATTTTTGTGAGTGCTCCATAGCCTCAGTAATAGTGTCAGGCCATGGGAACCTCCCCTTGTGCTGGATACCACTTTGAGCCTGTTGCTGGACATTCTTTTCCTTGGGCTCCTCTCCATTTCCACCCCTGTAATTCTTTTAGACAGAAAAAATTAGAGTTATGATTATGGGATGCCCCACCCTCTCCTTCAGTTGAAGCCCTATCTTCCTGCTGGAGGTGGGCTCTGTAAGTTCCCTCTCCCTACTGTCAGGCATTTCATCTAAGGTCTCTCCCACCCTTTTAGTCCTGTGAGTCTCTTACCTCCCAGGTCTCTGGTGCATTCTAGAGGGTCCCTCCAACCTCCTATCTGTAGGTTGCCTGTTTCCATTCTTTCTGCTGACCCTCAGGGCTTCAGTCCTTTCCCTCCCCCAATGTCAGATCAGGTTCCCATCTCCCCCTCTCCTCAGTGTCCATCTAGTTTCCCTCCCAGGTCCCTCCATCCCTCCCTGCTTGTTATTGCTTTCTTCTCCCTCCCAAGTGGGACTGAGGTGTCCTCACTTGGACACTTTGGCTTGTTGACATTTTTGAGTTCTGTGGACTGTAGCATGACAGTACTCCAGAAAACCCAACAAGTAGCTGAATCAAATGCACATATTTGCACCCAACCAATGGACAGATGCAGCTGAATCCTGCTGTTGAATTAGGGAAGGCTGAATGAAGCTGAGGGCAACTCTGTAGGAAGACCAGCAGTCTCAACTAATTTGGACCCCCGGGATCTCTCAAACACTGAACCATCAAACAGGCAGCATTCACCAGCTCATATGAGGCCCCCAACACACATACAGTAGAGGACTGCTGGGTCTGTGTTTATTCAGAGATGATGTACCTAACCCTCAAGAGACTGGAGACCCCAGGGAGTTTTGAGGTCAGGTGGGGTGGGGGTTAAGGACATCCACGTGGAGATAGGGGGAGGGGAAGGAGATATGGGATGTGGAACAGTCGGAGGGTGGACAGGGATTGGGGGGAATAAAATWCAGAGTGTATAAAAGTAATTAATAAAAAACAAACAAAAGAAAGAAACTTCCAGAGATTATGACAGAAATGCTCTTCAAGAGTAATAATTTAGGAGAAATCTCAGCAATACGTTCTGATTTTCAGGATAGAATAAACTGGGATCCAGAAGCATTTTGTCCTCCCTGGAAAAAGTATATTTTGGAAGCACATTTCTCAATCTGTGTTGCATGTGTATTTATTGATAAAGTAGAGAATTTCACTAATCAGAAACATTACTCAGAACAAAGTATTAGCATATTGGGACTCTCACTGTCTTGATTCTAGATTGCTAAAGTTATTCAGCCCCCACTCAAAAGAAGCAAGTTAAGAGCCTAATTTAAGAGTGCAGAAGTTAAAGCTTATTGGTAGTTTTGAAAATGATTGTTTTCATGATAAGCAAGTAGACACACAAAGGGTTTCATGAGGGTAACAAGCTCAAATATAAAGCAGATAGATTCCAGAGACCACTGGATAAGGATTAATCTAAACTGTCATCTTGATTAGATTCACAAAGGCCTGGATTAGTGAACTTTACCTCTGTGTGTGTCTGTGAGACCATTCAATCATGAGCAATTGCTTTCATGTATAGATGAACTCATTGATGGATTCAAATTTTGAATAGACTATGGGGAAACAGTTGAAAATTCTGATTGGTGGTAAGAAGTAGGCAACCAGAGATATGTTTGAGTGCTGCATCAGACATGGCCCCATAAAGCTACTGTTCTTTCTCTGCCCCTGTCATTTTTAGGTATGTATTGTTTAGCTTCCTTCTCTTCACACTTCAGCCACTATAGTATTTGGACTCACAATGTGCTCAAAACCAAAGCCAAAACATCATGGGCTGAGTTTTCTATGACTGTGAGCCAAAAAAAAAAAACAAAAAAAAAAACAACAAACAAACAAACAAAAAAAACTTCTTTTAATTTGTTTCTCTGAGTTATTTCTGTGCAAGATATAACGAAGTAACTACCATTTCAAAAACCCCAAACAAACAAACAAACATATATCGCAGGGAATCCTGCAAGAAAACTCTTCAGACTGAAAGCAACTGACCCAAAAGTAGAATTAAATTTCATGTGAAAAAGCCAAGAGCATTAGTAAAGGCAATTATACAATTATTAAAAACTGTATAAAAGGAAAAATTCTTTTTCCTCAGTTAATTTAAAAAACAAGTATAAGAAGAAATAGACATTAAATTGGACATGTAAAACTTATTCCTATAATATATTTTCAAGCTAAAATGCAAAGATGGCACGTGGGAGCAAAGCTATCTTTTGATAAAGAAGTAACAATCCRTGGGAACACAAATACAGAAATGGAGATAATAGCACTGGTGCACACAGATATTAATATGATAAACACTATATCTATATTAATTTATCTTAGATTCTTTATCAGAAAAAGTATAAAGAATAGTAATTGCAATGATATATTATTGTATTTTGATTTTACAAAATAAACAAATGCAAGGTGCCTAACAATAATAGTAGTTAATAAAGGAAGAAGTAATTAAGTCCTATAAGAATAACTCTTTTATATCTCATTGAAAAGAATTATCATAAAGCTACAGATTATGTTATGATTCATAGTATGTTCCCCAAAGCAACTGCTAAGAAACAATATATTCGTATATAAAATACATGTGATAACTATATATGATATATAAATTTATGTAATGAAAATTTAAAGAATAAAACTCGACTTGAAGATACTAACTTTAAAAAAGATAATTAGTAAACCAAGATACTTAAGTTTTATAGAAAAATAACTAAACTAGCAGCATAAATGTAAATATACCAGTAATAACATTAAATATTAATGGATTAAATTTCCAACCAATTTCTCAAACTAGATATACATCAAATCCCAATTAGGTTCTTTTTTTTTT
>BDUI01005029.1:54556-65758 GCA_002335545.1 Apodemus speciosus
ATGAGGGAAAGAGCCTGTAGCACATGGGCACAGGGTAAAATTTCCTGAACAGAACATGCATGTCTGTCAGGATGCATGTTCTTAGAGCATAAACCTTAGAGCATGGTTTATGCTCTAAGGTCAAGAATTGACAAATGGGACCTCATAAAATTGCAAAGCTTCTGTAAGGCAAAGGACACTGTAAATAGGACAAAATGGCAACCAACATATTGGTAAAAGACCTTTACCAATCCTACATCCTATAGAGGGCTAATATGCAAAATATACAAAGAACTGAACAAGTTAGACTCCAGAGAAACAAATAACCYTATTAAACAATGGGGTACAGAGCTAAACAAAGAATTCTCAACTGAGGAATACTAGATGTCTGAGAAACACCTAAAGAAATGTTCAACATCCTTAATTATCACGGAAATGCAAATCAAAACAAACCTGAGATTCCACCTCAGACCAGTCAAAATGGCTAAAACAAAAAACTTAGGGGACAGCAGATGCTGGAGAGGATCTGGAGAATGAGAAACACTCAACCTTATTTTTGAAGTAGAGTCTGTCACTGTGCTTGCAGTTCATGGATTCTGCTAGGCTTTCTCTCCAAGTACTCAGGAATCTTCCCATCTCCAATCCCCTCCTTCAACTATCACAGTCACRCTGCCTGACAGAAATGGGGAAGTGAACTCAGAGCCTCAAACTGGCATAGCAGGCACTTCACTGCTGGAGCTGTTTTCMTGGCCCCCAAACTTCTCTGCATAAGCTGATTTTCTGAGACACTCACTGTAGTAGCTAAAACCAGACTGAGATATTTGAGCAGGACATGACTGACAGGAACTCACTATGCATCTGGCATTGAGAAGAAGGAAGAACCCAAACACATCAGCTTCTCACTGGTAGGCCACCGTGCCCTAACATGGCCTCGGTCACTGCCATCTCTTACCTTCCCTTGAAACGTCCTCTGAAGCCATGCCACATGCACCTAACTTAGGCCCCTTCTTCTTTCACTGGATCTATCCCCACAGGTGAATGAAAGCTAGTAAGGCTAGAAACAGAAAACAATATAGGAAGAACAACTGGAGAGTTAAAAGCACAGTCTGCTGCAGGAGCAATCACCTTTAGAAGGTGCATGCACATTTGCCATTTATGCATAATGATCATGGGACACAATAACTTCTTGAATATTGATCCGGAGATAAGAACTTGTAAGTTGTATTTGATTATAGTGAGCCATGTTAGGTACCCCCAGCTATCACAATCTGTAGCACATGAAGCATGAGTGTGTCTGCTCACAATTAAGCACAGTGACACAAAGCATCAGTCCTCATCCCAAGATTTCTACTGCATTCTCACAGAATCCATATCATATTCACATTACTAAAAGAGAAAATTGTCTTAGTGTAGAGCAGAGCGTTGTGGTGTTAGCTGAGCATTGTGGTGTTAGTGGAACACTCAGCTTGGAGTGTTACGCTATTAATTGCAAACCATTCATCAATGTGTCAGGCACCAGGAGTAAACAGATTGCATAAATTATCTCCTATTAACCTCAACGGTTAATAGGAGATAATTAAGGATAGTACTTTGAGATGGAAGTACTATTATTAGTTCCAAGTCACAATGAAGAAACTGAGGCCAATCCTCACAGTAAAGTTTTCTTTGCTATTGCAACCATGACCATGCAATGCTTTGCTCTTACCTCTTCACAAGAAAAATCATCATGCCTTCAGAAACTGACAGCTTTTAAAATTTTTCATGCCTTCTTGTCACAAGATCAAGGCCCTACATAAACCAGACAGGGACCCCTCTGGGAACAACATGTCACCACTCCATCAAACCATGACAAAGGCGAGATGGGAGAGGATCAACAGCATGCCAGACAGCCAGTGGGGCTCCCTTTCACAGCCACAAAAACAAGAATAGAAGCAGTTAGAGGCAAACAAGTGGATGCACAGAAGGCAACAATGAGATCACACAAGCTCCATGATGATTAAAAATGAAAAAAAAAGCAGCTGAAATTAAAATGCTTGATTTAAAAGAATATCTGCTGCAGATCTAAGGCCTGATCACTTCTCATCTTACACTTAGTTGAATCAGATGTGTTTCGTGGATTAGTTAATCCACAAATCATCAAATTCCCCACCATAAATAAAGAAAATTACGTAAGTATACCACACTAATGCATAATTTTAAAGACATGCATAATACTCAGACCAAAGGAACACGGCTTAATAATTAGGGTAATTACTTAATAATAGGAAAGAAAAGGAAACAGAAGTAGAAAAGGAGATCAAGACTGCAAGGATAATGCAAGAAATAGAAAGGAACATGAATCATGAGACAGAAAGCAGCATAATTCAATCTTTTCAAAGTTAAGACCAAGAAACAAACAGTATAAAATTAAATAAACAAGGAGCAGAATCCTCCCTCCAAGGGATGACTAAACAACAAAAATGGAGATGGACTCCTGCAGGGGATGGGGTGAATCTCCTCTGAATGAGCCATTCCGACAACAGCACAATCTAGATTTGTAGAAAGTAAAGAATGTCTGCAATATGCAGAATGTAGCCTTGACAAAACAAGGGCACAGTCATCTGCAATGCAAAATTACTCTTACTGAGCAATGGTCTTGGTCCAGTAATATTTTCTCAGGGACAAACCGACAGCTCAGTAATAGATTGAAGAGACATCACCATTAATATATCCACTGTACTAATCCATTTCTTAAATTAACATTGTATAAAATTAAATGTCACACAAACAAGATATACTTGTTCATTAAATATAGTTGAAGAGAAGGGTAGGGCAGCAACCTCTGAAGCTAATGGGTATCTTTAATCAGGCCAGGCTCATTCAGAAGCATTGTGGCATTAGATGATGCAAATGGAGGGAAAATTGTGTCATGTCCCAGCTAGGCATGGGAGGCGGTGGGGAGGGCTAGATCAGAGCATGAGAGGAGTGTTTGCTTCTTATTGAGTTTTATAATGCCACATTTGATCATCTCTAAATGAATCACAAGCTCTTACAAACCATAAGTAAAGAAGAAAAAAGGAGAGGAGGACAGAAAAAGGAGAGCCAGTGGGGAGGGAGACAGGGAGAAAGACAAAAGGGGAGGGGAACTTCTCCATCTGCTATTAAAAATTGAGAGATGGGAGAAAGAGAGAGGAGAGTTGGCACATTCTTTCCCACAATCCAGGAGGCTATAGTTCTAAAGTGACTCATCAACTTACAAATATATGTCTGACAGTCCCCTTTCAAAGTTAATCACACTACTATTCCTATTGTCATCTACAGTTTCCCCACCAAGATTGTGACAATAACAGTAATAACCCACAGGGATGGATTAAAGGTGGAAGTAGTTAACAAATATTTTGAGGACCATATGGATTATAAATATCAGCAACTGAATAAATGACATTGGGTGTCATGGGACTAAAATCCCAAGGGCTTTCATAACACCTAACAATCTAGAAGCAGAAGGAAGATTCTATTTCTGGTTCCCATTATCATCCCAACTACCCATGAGATAGGAACATTACATCGCCAAGATGTGGTCTCAACAAGGTTACCAGTTCTAGTGGAAGAAAAATCCTCCAATTTATATGTTGTGTGATTCTTGAGCAAATCATGTTTCTAGACCTTCATTTCCTCATATATAAAAAATAGAAGAAACAGTATACCAGAAATAAGAGTTAAAAGTGATTTCTGAGTTCGAGGCCAGCCTGGTCTACAAAGTGAGTTCCAGGACAGGCAGGACAGGCAGGGCTACACAGAGAAACCCTGTCTCGGGGGGCGGGGAGGGGGGGAAACCAAAAACAAAAAACAAAAAAAAAAAAAAACTAAAAGTGATATAACATGTATATTTTTTTTTCTTAGAACACCTGGGTATTATTTCCAGTACTCTATCCAGATACCAAATTCTGTGGTCACTTATACAAAGTAACCGTGTATTTGCATATGTACTATGTAAACCTTCCTCTATAATATACTGTAAAGCATTTATAGATTACTTTTTATTTCTAATACAAGAAAATATCTATTGTGCTATATTGTGTTATTTAAAAATTAATGAGAAGAAATGTAAGACTCTGGTGAGCCTTAGCTTACTGGTGCCTCCTGATTGAGCAAGGCAGAGTCAGGAATCAATGCAAAAAACAAGAGGAATTTATTGTTCCAACATGTTGGAGTCACATGGGGAGAGAACAACCACATGCAGCCCTCCCAGTGGGTCTTTATACAGTCCTCAGGGCAGCCACCATTAGGTACAATGTAATTGCCAGAACAGTGTTACCTTTAAACCAATTGGTCCCCATAGTCTGAGGAATGTTAATTAGCCTCTTCCTTCTTGGAGGGGCAAGTGTTTCATGACCTTTCCAAAGTTCCTAAGATGACCCTTACAGAAACAGTGTGTTTTTTCAATAATCTATATTCAGTATAGATACAAGTTTTCCCCAATATATCTTTGACCAGCAGGTGGTCGTGTCCAGCAACATGAAGGACCAAGTGCAAAGACTTATTTCAGACTAATACGATTAAGTAGTTAGTATTAGTTGTTATGAAAATAGGCCGTCCAGAGACTGAAGATTTAGCCAGGTAGCATCTGTTGATCATTTCCATACACCATCCAGAATGCTAAACCTAGAGTGTAAGAGCTAAACAAGTCATAGACCCTAGGTTCAGGCTTTTTAGTTGCTTGAATTACTGCTTCTAAAACCAACCATTAACTTTATTAAATTTTAAATTCTCACTGGGAATCAGTCAATATATTTGAAAGGAAGACTTTTGTTTTCTGTGCCAGACACTACATCAATTTGCTAGTGAGTAACATATGTGCACAGAAATTTTAAAAAAGCAGAGAACTATTGATAATAAAGGCAGGAACATACAATAGCTTATTTTTAAAGAATATTTTTAAAAAATGTAAAGTGAAAGATTAATGTATGTCAGGTACCAGGCTGAACATGGTAGATTCCCTCCTACCCCATGACATATTAATTTATGAGAAAATGAGACAACTGGATGTTAGAGATTTCTTTTTTAATATACCCAAAGGCCTGTGGGTAATATGTAGTAAAGTGGGAATGTAAAGCCCTGATTCCAGAAGCTGTTATTCTGCTATACTATATTCTCTATAGGTATAGAATATAGAATAACTGTTTCAAGCTGGCAGGAACTTTGATATTATATAATTTATCTAAATTCAAATTCTTGATCATATGTAAGAGTAAACAGTTCATGGAGCGAAAGTAACAAAAACTAGTCATCTATTTAATCCTATAACCAGGACTTCATCATGATTCTTCTACTCAGATTATGTTACATCACAATCAAGTCTGTCCTGAAGGAAGCAGGAAGGAAAACCTGTATGGCTAGAATTGGAACAATATGAAAGTACACTTTCCACCCGCAAAAGATCCCCTCCATTGCCACAGCAGAGGCCAGGCATAGAACTGAACAATTGTATTCCTATGCTTCAAAAGTGTCTAGTGAAAGGAAGAAATGTAGGGTAAAATTCCTCCTTGGGGACAGATTTGACAGGCTAACATACCTAAGGATGGAGTAATCRCTCTAGTTTCTGTTTCTGTGAAGAAGAAGAAAGGGGAGTGGAGGGGGAAATAGACAAAAGAAGAAAGTGTCTTGTAACAAAAAGGGTTAGTAATAACACTTGTACTTTCTAGCTCTGTTGAACTCATGAACTTGTGGACTAGTAACTAGACAAATCCTAGACTTAATGATTTCAAGGAAAGAGAGAAACCTCCAAAAATACTGACAGAATATGTCTGTTGATCTAGATCAATCATATTCTGTACTCATAAACATCACAGAAATGGAAGTTTATTGCCATTTCTGGAAATAAAGTAAAATAGAAAATGTTTCTTGTCATGAATAAAGCAAAATACATCGAAGTGAGCAATCTTATGCATCTGATGCAATTATGGAATGAGTGATTGATGGAAAAATGAACTATTTTCAATTTAGATTTGAGGCCTATATGGAGCATTGTAAGCCCACTGAAGTCCTATGCCCTGGGGGGAGATCTACTAACTTTGTTTTACTAAATGCATATATTGCTACAAAGATTTCTGAATGTGTTTATACATGTAGACTAGTACTGCTCTCAACTTTGATCAGAGAAATTTCTTTTGATTACTTTGATCAGAGAAATTTGCTGTTGACAACTGTCCATAGGAAATAGATCTGGACCAGAATCCTTAGGTTGAGTCAATAATCTGTAGGAAGCTGCCCTTACGACATGGCGCTTCCCACACGCACCGCGTGCTGGCGGTTTCCTATGTCTCGGTCTCCGCCTCCCCCGTGACGTCATGTAGAAAGCTACCTTTGCGCCCGCCATTACAATATGGCGGGGATCGTACCGTAGCCGACACGTGCTCGACAAGTTCCCCACGCCTCCGTCTCCGCCTCTTCCGTAGCGTCATTTGGCCCCGTGACCTACAGCCAACCAGGAGGCGATATGTCTTACAAAGACCGTAACTGTATTTAAGGCGAGATCCCGCATGATCTCGGCGTCTCCATTATTTTTCCGAGCAGAGTCCAGGAGTGTAGGCCGAGCTCCTGAGATTCTGGTTTCTGTAAGCCTACCCTCTCTCTCTCTCAAGAGGAATAAAGCTTTTTCTGCAGAAGAGTCCTAATGTGTGCCACGTGTTTCCTGCCGGCGGGAAGATAGCGCGCGTCACAACAATCTTGTTGTATTCACTCATCAGGGAGGAAATGGATATTTACTTGTTTTCATAACATGAAATAAGAAGCTATGAGTGGTGGAGAAGGTTGAACATATACCTTATATGAAAGTAAAGGGGGAGAATATTAGGGGTAGAATGCTTTAAATGGAGGTGGAGCAGGGAGATAGTAAAAGGTAGTGGTGAGAAGAAACAACAAAAACTAAAGATGAATGAGGAAACCATATATAAATTTGTTAGTTTATAAACTAATTAAAAATATAGTTATAAAAGAATTTGGATGTGAGTTATATATAAGAAGAATGTAGCTCACAAAAAGCATGGGTTTTTAAAGAAAAGTCCCAGTGCTGGTTTCAGTGCTGTTCAGGCTCTGCTTCCCATCTCATGAAGATGATGGAGGCCTTTAAAAAGGATATAAATAATTCCTTTGAAGAAAGACAGGAAACCACAGACAGTCGAAGTCCTTAAAGAGGAAACAAATACAGTCCTTAAAGAAATACAGTAAAATACAATCAAACACGTGAAGGAAATGGATAAAAAGGTCCAAGACCTAAAAAGAGAAATAGAAGTAATAATGAAAATACAAACAGAGGTAGCCCTGGAGAYGGAAAACCTAGGAAAGAGAACAGGAACTCCAGACACAAGCATCACCAACAGAATACAAGAGATGGAAGAGGAACTCTCAGGCATAGAAGACACCATAGAAGAAATGGATGCATCAATCAAACAAAATGCCAAATATAAAAAGCTCCTAACTCAAAACATCCAGGAAATTTGGGACCTTAAGAAACCTAAGAATAATAGGAAGAGAAGAGAATGAAAGTCCTAGCTCCAAGAACAAGAAAATACTCTCAGCAAAACCATGGAAGACAATTTCCCCAATTTAAAGATGCCTATACAAGTATAAGAAGTTTACAGAACATCAAATAGATAGGACCAGGAAAAAATCTTCCTGCCACATCAAAACACTAAATACACAGAACAACAACAAAACGAATATTAAAACTGCAAGGAAAAAGGCCAAGCAACATATGCAGGTCGACCTATCAGAATGATACCTGACTCTCTAATAGACTCTAAATGCCAGGAGATCCTGGATAGATACACTGCAGATTCTTAGAGACCAAGATGTCATCCAAGACTGCTATACCCAGCAATTCCCAATCACCATAGATGGAGAAAACAAGATATTCTATGACAAAACCAAATTTAAATAATATCTTTCTACTAATCCAGTCCTATAGCGAATACTAGAAGAAAAACTATAACACAAGGAGAATAAATACATCCAAGGAAAACAGAAGAAATTAATCATCTCACAGCAAAAAAAAAAGAAGAGAATCACACACACAGTAACAACTTTAACATTAAAATAACTGGAACTAACAGTCATTGGTTATTAGTATCGTTCAACATCTATCGACTCAATTCACCAATAAAAAGATGCAGGAAAACAGACAATCACATTTACCAGGTGAGTAATATCTGTAGCCCTTCCTTCGTGTATGTGAAATGGCTTCTTAGATAATATAAGCCAGATGCAAGAACAATCGCTTACAGAACACACCTGAAAATGCTCTTTTCCTTTTATTATAAATTGACCTAAGCCCAATATAAACTTGTACCATGTAAAGAAAACTCTTTCATCAAATCTGCTGGGAACTCCAATAACTTTGATTTTGAAGACCCTATTTCCTTGAAAACAGAACATTTGGACAACATTGGGGGAAAAATAAAAAAGAATGATATCTGTAAGTCACAGTAAATCTTCAACTAAATTATTCATGCTATTTATTTATAAACAGCACAGCAACTCAGCCATGAAGTTAAAATTGGGAAATCAATTTCCCTGGAAAATAGTTCAGGTTCTGTAGAGTTGTCTTTGAGGATCTGATGTCTGCAATGATGAATTGTTGCACTGGCTTCAGTCACATAAAGAGCACATTACAAAAAGACTAACAGAGGGACAATTGTGAGTTACAAGGATGAGGGTGTATGAAGAAATTAGCTTGTACCTCCTGGGAAAGCTTTCTGAGTTTCTTTTATTCCTCTAGTTTCTACTTTGCAAATGAAATGTGTAAGGCATGTACAGGATGACTACAGAAATGTGATCAAAGACATAATTCAAATTTATTCAAGCCTCAAATTCTAACCCTTCTAACCGTTAAGTGTTTTTGGAAATGTACCTATCATAAATTTAACATCAAGGAAATTATTACTCGAAAGCTAGCTGAGAAGAATGAACCAAATTGTAGTGATCTTGAGAAGAATGAGTATTATTTTGGCACATTCAAGGGGTTGTTTGTCCAATTTCTATTGTCCCCATTCTTGTTCACAGAATATGAAATTGTTTTCTGGCTTCTTTCAAGCTTCTTGCAGTCATGACCTTCAAGGGTAACCACTGATTTCATTGCAAGTAGCAGATCCACTTTGGTTAATGTCAAACTGGTTTGGCTGTAGTGAGCACAGTTTTTGAGAAGTCCACTAAGGGTCTCCGGAATAGAAGACTTTATTCCTGAAAGGGAGAAAAAAAAAGTCCTTCTTTTTCCCCTAAATGTGCACCTAATGTGGATCTGATGACTGGAGCTGTCACAGCACTATGCTTTCAGCATAGAGTAGGTTCTGCTAACTCAGCAAAAGGAAAGAGATGGAGAGTCTAGTTCCTAAGGATGTACACAGAATTGCTACTGTAATCTCTCCTACTTATGGACACCTGGTGTGTGATAAGTGCATTTCCTAATTGTTTATGCCAACTTCCTTTGAGCTTTCCGATTATTACTGGGCACTACACTCTAATATGAAGATCTTAATGAGTTTAACAAGAACATGTGTGAGACACAATGCTGTCCTATCTAATGTCCACCTTTTTTCCTTCCTATCAACACATTTTGTTTAAGGTACTTCCATTATGGATACTCAATCATTTGTAGACAATGGAAAAACTCAAGGGAAGTAGACCTGTCCATGCACTTTGTCCATGGCTGTCTCTCTTGCTTTCTGCCTAATATGTGAACTAAATATCCAGTGGCACCATAGCCAACATGGTCAGCCTGGCAGAACAATACACCAGAAGAAGCATGTTTCTTTAAACTTTCAATAGCTTTAAGCTTTCTAAATACCTCCCTCCCAGCTTCCTCAGGAAAGGAGGAAGAGAAGTTTCCATTTAGATGGACCTCTATTGCTGAGTTTCACTGATACAGTAAATCAACTCCAGGAAAGTATTAAGGCAGTTATTTAGCATTAAATAACCCCCCAAAATAAAGATTACTTGGGAATAATGTGAAGATTAAAAGGGGGGCTCTAGGAATAGATTTCTTGGATTTGAAAGCTGGCTCTGCCTTCTGCAAGCAGTAGGGGTTTAGATAAGCTGCTTAATTTCTCAAAGTCTCAATTTCCCAAATGGAAAAATTAAGATAATAATAAAACTAAATCCCCTCCAAAGAGTTATTAAGAGAATTTAATGAGCCAAACCTCATGGGAAAAAATTGAGCCTGGAACTCAACACATTACTTCATTCAAGAAAAACTAAATACATCATGCCCATTCTGGSTACTGAGACCACAAAAAATAGATAAAAGTCCCTACCTTCCAGAATGTGCGCTCTATAGAGAGGAAGGATAATAAACAGCACAAAGGATGATAGTGCAGTTCTTATTACATAGAGATTTAAGCTACTGAAAATGAATACCATGGAAAAGAAACAGAGAGTGGTCATGGAGTGTGGTGTTATAATTTAGATAAAGTAAAGAAAGTGACATCTTTATTAAGACCTAATGGATTATAAAGGAACAAAACCTAAGGGCCCCTAGAGTAAGACAATTTCAGGCAAAGAGAAAAGCCAGTGAGAAGACTCAAAGCAAGAATGGTTATGGTTCTTAAAGTGATCTACAGATTCGACACAATCTCTGCCAAAATTCAGTGATGTTCTCTGTAAAAAGAGAAAAAGCAAGCAAACAAACAAATGAAACATCTACAACTCATATAGAAATACCAAAGGCCCTGAGCAGCTCAGGTAAAGCCAGTAGAAAGAGCTATAGGAAACACAAAACTTAGTCTCAATTTATCCTAGAAAGTCACAGTCATTAGTCAAGTTGGTAATAAATATCCACATGTAGAAGAATGAAATCAGATCCATTTCCCTCAGCCTACATATACAAAAATGAGTTCAAAACAAATYGATGGCCTAATGTAAKATCTGAAACTGCTAGAAGAAGACATGTATAAAACAAGTCTAAATGGTTAGGATGTAAGGATAGGCAGGGACTTCTGGAAAAACTATTTCAAAACTGACAAATGGAATTAGATGAAATTTAAAAATTTCTGTGCACCAAAGGAAATAAACACCAAAGTAAAGGGATGGTTTATAGAACGGTAGAAAACCTTAGCTAAATGCACACTTGATGTGAGATAAATTCTGAGAATATGCAAAGAACCAAAATTAAATGTAAAAAATCAAATACAATAGTCAACAAACAGAATGAACTAAATAGAAAATTTTCTTTTTTTGGCGTTTTTTTTT
>BDUI01005029.1:67378-94099 GCA_002335545.1 Apodemus speciosus
AAAATTAGAAATGAAAAGGGAGATATAACAACAGAAACTGAGGAAATTCAAAAAATCATCAGATCCTACTACAAAAGCCTATACTCAACACAACTGGAAAATCTGGAGGAAATGAACAATTTTCAAATGAACAAGTAATTATGACCAACAAATACAGGAAATAAGTCCAAAATATTCAAACATCAACAAAATGAAAGCCAGAACCACACTGAGAATGATTATCTCATCTCGATAAAAATGCCCTTTACATTTGTTCAGCTCCTTGGTTACATTTATTCTCAGGTATATTTTGAAGTTACTGTGAATGGGGTATTTTTACCTGATAGTTTTTCTCAGCAAGTTTGTTATTGGTATATATAAAACTTACTAATATTTTTTTACCTTGTTTTAATATAAAGCTACTTTCCTGAAGTTGTCTAACAGGCAGAGAAATGTTCTGGAGAAGTCTTAGGATCTCTTTTGTACACAATCAGATCATTTCCAAACAGGGATAATTTGACCTTTCCTTTCCTATCTAATTCCTTTTACTTCTTTTTCTTATATAATTTTCTAAGACATTGAGCAATATACTGGTTAGAATAAAAAGTATATACACCTTTGTTCCATATTTTGTTGGAAAACTTTTCCCCCCACCCCCATTTAGTTAGTAAGTTTTTGTATCTAGCTTTCGCTGTATTGAGATATGTCCCTTACCCCTAGTTTCACTTAGCATTGTAACACAATGGGTATATTTTGTTAAAGGCATTTTTGCATTAATTGAAATGATCATATTTCTATCCTTAAGTCTATTTATATGCTATATTAGAATTATTTATTTATATGTGTTTAACAAATCTTTCATGACTGCAATTAAACCAAATGAAACATAACATAAAAGATTCTCAGTTTGTTGATAAATTTGGTTGCAAGAATTTAATTACTATATTTTAAATATTTGACATATTCACATTTATAAACAATATACTCTGATCATATTTTCTCTTCATTACCACCTCATATATCCCTCACACTCTGATTGCCTTCTTATATCCACAATAAAAATTCTATTCCATCCTCCCAATTTTCCTATATTACATCACTGTTTTCCACCGGTATGATAATCTAGCTTCCATTTTATTGCATCTTCAGGACCTATTTAATTATTTAATATGTTGAAATTTACTAAGTATGCTCAGAAGGTCTTAAATGACACAGTCCATAGAGTTTCTTTTCTTGATTATGAAGCTTAAGGCATTTGTGCTATTACCAAATTCAATTCTATGCATATGTTCTTGGCAAGTCTGCTAATGTCTCTTATGCTTTTTGTGATCTATAAACTCAGATTCAAATTATGTCATGTGTTACCATTCCTTTTGATAAACAGCTTTGGAATTTTATCTCTAGATTATTCATGACCGAACAATGGGAAATAGGTTCAAAATACAATACATATTTTCATGAAAATTAAARTTTAATTAATTAAATTCTCTTATTAATTAATTAATTGTTAATATATGGGATTATCAATCACCTGGTCCAGAAACTGCCCCTCAGGAAGCTGTCTGCCCGAGAAACTTTAAGCAGCCTAGCATATAATTCACCACAACGGTCTGCCCATTGTCTTTTTCATACAGCTCTTTGGAAGCTGTGTTAGAATGGCTGCTTATCAGAATAAACAGTTCCTACCTCGGTGCTTATATCACAAGTGGAGCAAGACATTAAGGAAATGTCTTCCACAAAGGAAATAGTGAGAGGTCTTCACTGAACCTCATCTAGGAAACCACAGTGCTCATGACTGAGCATTAATGTTGGCAATCAGCTCTCTCCTCCCTTAGCATGGCCACATTTTTCCCAGTGTTGGGGTTTTGGCAGAATCCATTTATTTTCTATCAGACTCCATTGGCAATTAGTTTTGGGTCAAAGCTTGCATAAATGGGGGCTGGAAAGATGACTCAACAGTTAAGAGTCTTTGCAGTTCATGGGGACACAGACTCAGTCCCATCTCCTATATGGTGTCTTGCAACAATCTGCAACTCTGGTTCTAGGAAATCTGACATTCTCTTCTTTCTTCCACAGACATTGAATGTGTATCGTGCACTTATATATAGACAAAAAGAAAACAATACATTTTTTTTAAGTTTCTGAATTAGATCTAAGTGGCTCTAACTGGTTACATTTTTATGCCAATTAAATACTGTGGTGATTCAAGACAGTCTACTATGGGCTGAATTGTAGCATTCCAAAATTTGTATATTTAAGCCAACTCCTCAGTCTGACTGTATGGATAAACAGAGCTTTTAGGAAATGTGTTAAGATTACATACAACAAGAGACTAGACTAGAGTCATAATCCAGTAGGAGTTGTGACATTAAAGGGGAAGATAAGAGAAGGAAGATTAAAAAGGGAGGAAGGGGAAAGCAAAGATGATTAAAAAGTTAGTTTGTCCCTGTTCTTCCCCAGTTCCTCACAGCGCTGAAGACCTCCACTTCACTTCTGCTTTAGACAGAGAGGTAGCATTTACCATTGACTGACACTATTTCCCCTGACCTTTCACCTGGATTAGCTGTTCCCTAAACTGATTGATAAGGACCCAGAGAAAACCACACCTTTAGCTGAAATAAAGGAACCTTACTTGTGATCCAATATCAGGAGGGCACATAAATGATGGGGGAAAGGCTTGAAATCACATCTTAAAATGAATAATGTGCATTTACCCAGCTTTGCCCCCTTTTAAGGAATCCCCCAGAGACCATTAAGGTAAAACAAATTTCAGATGTTTGAACCTTGACTCTGGTTCAAATTATATACATAGCTACAGTTACTAGAATTCAGTCAAGGGAACTCAACCCTAATAACTTCATCAATTCTTTAACTCTTCCCCAAGGCTTTATGCCTAAACACTATAGCCATATTAAGTCATTCCACTACCCCACTTAATACCATGAAATTGTTATTAAATTTTATACATGAAACCTTGGAGCATACTCAAACCTTAGCCAAACTATATCTTTCAAGGTAGTTTTGTTATTGTTGTTGTTGTCATTTTTACAACGTTTTTTTTCTCCTCATTTCTAGAAATTTGGTAGGTCAGGACCTGGTAGGGAAATGAAAGACTAAGTAAAAGACTCAAGTTCATACAGATAGTAAACAGAGAAGATGTTTTAGGAATCCAGGCCATCGTATTCCCCCATTCCACACTGTTGCTACAGGTGATGTTTAAGCAAAGATATCCCAAGGGTGTTTGTCTTCTATTACTTCACACATTACTCATCCCAAGGCAGGGGAAAAAAAACTTGTTCCAATGGAAAGAGGAAGCAGGAGAAAACACTCTGCTATGAATGTTTGCATCCTTCCCAAGGTCATATACTGACACATCACCAAGAAAGAAAAGTTGAGATTTCTTGGAAGTGATTCAGCCATAGAAATAGAACAGAATAGACTAAAAATGAATGTGGTTGGTGCTCTTATAAAAGGGTCCTGAAAGAGATGTCTCCCACCTCCCACTGGTAATTTCAAAACAAATATTGAGACTAAAATAAGACCCATGATCAATGATGAGTTTGTCACCAACAGGTAATCTTTAAGTTTTACACTTACACACAGAGAGTCCATTGTAATGATGCAGTCACAAGCCAGCTTCGCACATACTAAGTGAGATTCTTTCCAGCACTTTGTGGAGGGACTACATGAAGGGTTCTTGGTGTTAGAGAAGTTGAAGGTAAAGGGGTATTTGGGAAATTTAATATATTTGTGGTGATTCAACACTGCAGAGTGTTCCTATTCTTACAAACAGAATCGTTATGAGGATGTAGCTGTTCACACCTGTAGCCTCAGCACTCAGGAGGTAGAGTGCAGCCTGTGCCACTTACTGAGTACAAGGCTAGCCTAGGAAATACACTGAGACCTTGACTCTAAAAAATGTAGAATAGTTATAACAAGAACCTGCAGGAAAAAAATTCTTACACCTATGCAATTCCACTCTGGCACGCATGCTCATGTTCAAGGGGACATAAGGAAAACAACCTCCAATGTCCTTTCTTAGAAATCACCCACTCTGCTTTGTGAAACCAAGTCTCTCACTAGCCTAAGGATTGCCCAGTGGGCTAGGCTAGCTGTCTAGGGAGTCTGCCTCCCTGGTGCTAGTGTTATAAACTCAAACTAAGTGTGGGGAATCAAACTCAGGTCCTCAGACTTGCAAGGCAAACACTTTACTCACTGGTCTATTTCCCCCAGACTTTCACATTTTCTTTTCAGATAAGTTCTCATGCCATCTAGCCTAGCCTCAAATTTACTATGTATATCAAATTTGCATCTATATTAAGTTTACATATAATATATGATCCTCCTATCTCCTGAGTGCTGGGATTACAGGTCTGACCACATGTGGCATTTCTCATTTCCTGGTTTTGGGTCTAATCATTGAAAAAATATTGATAAGTAAAACACAATACTACAAGATTAAGGTATTTGAAGAAGAAAAAGAAAGAGCCAAGAGGTTGGGAAGGTAAGTAAAGGGAGTTATAGCTGAGTTTGAGGTAGGAAAGTTAACTGGCTAAGAGGACAATGTTCTGAGTAAAACAACAGGGCCGCTCTCAGCTGCTCCCAGGGTAGACCCACTACTGCCATTACCAGAAGATGCAAGGTTCTGCTGTCCTTTCATTTCACGAACTTCTCCACTTGACATGTACTTACATCCTTAGACATACCCCTGCATCTAACCCATCTACTTATAACAGACTGAAGAATGGTAACCATAACTTCTATGTACACTCTTCCCGGACTCTCCCCACTATAACAGAATGAAGCAGAAATGGTATACCAGGAATTATAAGTTCAGATGCTAGAGGCAGGCTCTGCTATAGTCATTGGACTCTGTGTGCTGGACTTTCTGGCCAACTAAAAATAAACCTTGACTATATGCTTACTCCACCTGTGCCCTGTGTGAATTCTTCTCCTTCAGAAGCACAAGAACTGAAGTTATTGCTACAGATGGGATCAGAGAGAATTCAGAAGGAGGCAGCTCCCTGTCCATCAGCTCTCCATGCCAGGACACAGGAAGAAGGAGCCATCAGTTAATCAGGAGGCAGGCTTTTATCAGAAAACAAGGTTGCCTTGATCTTGGACTTCTCAAGCCTTAAAAATGTGGGGAATAAATGTCCATCTTAGGTATTTTTGTCATGGCTGCCTGAATAGATTAAGACAGAAATGGTAGGGAAAGAGTACATTAGAGAGAGGAAGAAGTTGAGAGAGGGTCATGTATTTTCAGTCATTTTTTCTGAAGCAAAGCTATGTGTGCAGAGAAAAGAGATTTTTCTCTGTTACAGATTTGAATTCTCTTCATGTTAATAAATGATCCACAGAAGCAGCTGGATGCCCCCTTATCACTGCCCTGGGAGCTATTTCCTCTAATCCCTTCCCTTGTAGCCCGGCTGGACAAGGATGAAAATCCCCAGCATCAGGTATTAAAAGAGACAGAGGAAGCACACAAACCAATTTACAGGGTTTCGCTTGACCAGTCTTCTTCATTTGAGTCCTATTAACTCTGATAATGTATCCTCACTATTAATCATCCCAGAAGAAAGCAAGGTAACATCTGCGTGTGAATGCAGGTGGGCTGTCAGCCTTCAGTGATGCTGAGGGTACCAGCCTCCCAGCTGGAAACTCAGAAATAGCAAAAGAATGTAGAAATCACCCTTGTAGGTCTCAGGAAGTAGGGAACGAGGCACACTCCCAGGGAAAACACCAGGAAAGGACAAGGTCATAGAAACTATCTGTGGCTTTCTAGCTACCCAGAAGCAGGAAACTTAACTCCCAGTCTCTGCTTCTTCATTTAAAGCAGGAAAAACTTGCACACCCTGCATAGGGGCTATGAAATCTGTGAGGTATGGACACAACAGTCAGCGCTCAGTGCCTGTCACACAGAAAGCGCTTGATAACAAGAATAATGAGAGTATCCTCCCACTCTCTTTTTCCTAGTGGCCACATGTGACTTTAAGAGGGAGTACAGCATTTTGAGAAACCTCTCAATTCTTTTTTCCTGACATCTCAAACTCACTCTGAAATCCTCTTCTCCTGTGCCCTTTTCACTGACGGTTTCTTCACCCAGACAAGGGAGGCCATGCCCAAGTATGAAACACTAAGGCAATGGTCCATCTACTGCTGTGGAAAATATTTATTTGGGGGTTTCTACCCCACCTGGATAATTCAGTTCCCACATAAAAGACACATAACCTTTATATTTATGATAAGCCTTTCAAAAACCACTAGAGCTGAGCAGACATCTACCCTGTAAGCTATTAGTATCTACTTCCCCATCAATAACCCTGAGTTGTAATTTGTCATGTTCCATCTGGGTCCAATTGCTCAGCCCTCATGGCCTTGTCTTCATGATTCACCTACCCCATGGCATCTTCTCCTCTTTCTGCCTTCTCCTCTTCCCCCTCAACCAGGTAACTCAAAATGCGCCAACTTCTAATCTCTCTAATAATTGGCTATAGTCATTTTTATTTAATCAATAGTTTTAAATTAAGAAATTTTAAATTAAGGTTTGCACAACAAAATCTGGTAAATGTGAGGATTAACTCATAGGCTTCTATCATCAGTTACAGAATTTAGCATCACAACACATAACAACAGACAAAACCTTGTCCACTCATAGGGTCAAAAATATTTTTTTCTGAATCTGTATGTTCTTCTTGGATAGCACTTCTCTCTCTGTCTCCCTATCCTCTCGCAGTTCTAATGCAACAGAAGTAAGTTCCCTGGTGGTATCCAAGGAGATATGTCTACTTCCTCCTTTCAGGAGATCAGATGTTTGTTCCTGGCTTCCCATCTCAGGGATGAACCAAGAATCTTTGAAACACTTCCTATGTCTGGATTAGGGCTATTCCATTAGTCATTAGTCAGAAAAAAAAGCAAGAGATTTGGAGAAAAACTGAATGTGCAAATAGGCATGATAGAGTAAGAAAGACAGGTTTCTTAGACTAATAGACAAGTTTTATTTACTGAAGAGAAAATATTGCTAATGAGCCTGCTAAAAGATGAACTACTTCACAAAACCCGAGGAGGCCCAGGTAAACATTATACAGTAGGTAAAGAATGTGGACTCAAGAAAACCTTGTCAGATCTTTGGGATTGTATATGAATCTACATTTTAAAGAGTCATTTAATAACTAGAAAATATGAAAATTTTGCTGGCAAAAACGGTCTAGTGGCAATGAGTTAGACTTATGTAGACTAGTCTTCTGTCTAGTGGCAATGAGTTAGAGTTATGTAGACTAGTCTTCTGTCTAGTGGCAATGAGTTAGACTTATGTAGACTAGTCTTCTGGAGAACAAGCTCAGTGTGGTAGGAGGTGAGCTCTGCATACTGAGATGATACAGCAATGATACCTGAGGAATCCAGAGAAGTCCTTCATCGTGGACCACTTCCAGCCGTAACGTAGAAAGCTTCTGATTTTAGTAGAAGTATTCAGAATGTTCAACATTAGAACATCCAACTCCAAATTAGACAGGGCATTTTTTTGAGTCTCTGCAGATGTCTATCCAGGGATAGGTCACTTGAGAAAGGCACAGAAAAAGACAAGAAGGCAGAGTATTATATTGTAAATATTAAAGAGCTAGTGGGAGAATAAAACAGGGAAAGATACAAGAATATGTTTCAATAGAAAGAACTAAAGCACCTGCAGAACATTGAGTCACTCAACTTAATATTGCTCTTTCTATGGGACAGTCACTGTACCAAGTGTTGGTGTGGTGATGATGAAACAATCCAGAACTTTCTTTTTTTTTACCAAAATATTTTTTATTTTTTTATTGGATATATTCTTTATTTACATTTCATTTCCCTTTTCCTGGTTCCCTGCCCCCGAAAGGTCCCACATGCCCTTTTCCCTCCCCCTGTTCCCCCATCCACCCCTTCCCACTTCTCTGTTCTGCTATTCCCCTACACTGCTGCATTGAGCCTTTCCAGAACCAGGGTCCACTCYTTCCTTCTTCTCRGACATCRTTTGGTATGTGGATTGTGTCTTTGGTGTTCCAAGATTCTAGGCTAATATCCACTTATCAGTGAATGCATACACCATGGGTATTCTTTTGAGACTGGGTTACTTCACTTAGTATGATGTTCTCCAGCTCCATCCATTTGTCTAAGAATTTCATGAATTCATTGTTTCTAATGGCTRAATAGTACTCCATTGTGTATATATACCACATTTCTTGTATCCATTCCTCCGTTGAGGGACATCTGGGTTCTTTCCAGTTTCTGGCTATTATAAATAAGGCTCCAATGAACATAGTGGAACATGTATCCTTATTGCATGCTGGGGAATCTTCTGGGTATATGCCCAGGAGTGATATGGCTGGAGCTTACTGTCTGGGAAACCATGTATTCAGATACAAACGAGTCACTGATCAATCACAAGGTGGCCTTTTAATAAACAGTGGGGATATAAGAAGATAGAGAAGCATCGGGGAATGGTAAGACAGTGGAAGTAAACCACGTCAACATGTTAGTCACATGAAAAGCAGATTGAGGGTCATGAGGTTTTGGTGTTATGGAAGGGTTTCAAGCATCTGATAGCAGTGGAGAACTTCTGGACTTGAGATTCAATGATTCATCAGGACTCGGATCTTTCTGAATGCAAACAATATCATGACTTCTGTCTGCATGGACTATGTAGAAGCAGCTGTTTTGGCAGATTAACTGTCCTTTTATGTCTTCTGAGACCATCAGCAAAGGCCCTTTCCCCTATGGTCCCCTACAGCATATGCTCTCATCTGCACTATGAGAATATCTGCATTAGCCTAAGTACATACAGCAGGCCCTTTAATTAATGTTCAATACGCTTCACACATTAGCAAATATCACCATGTCCCTCATGGAACTCTGAGACATCTGGTAGACTTGTGTCTCCCTCAAGATCTTGTTTGTCTCTCTTATAATAAAAAGGCACAAGTTACATACACTTTGCCAAAAACACACTCAGTTCCATCTCTCAAACCCTTCTGGGTTTCAACTTCTTAATTCTTAACTGGTTTAGCTTTTAAGCTCTTCAAAGGTAGTCTTCAAAGCTCTTTAGACCTCAGCCTATGGCCTCCATCTATTTCAAAAAATAATAACAACAGGACTTTTGATGTTATACTCAGGGGAATTAAAACATAAGTGCCAATATTTTTAAGAGTTGTATCCAAAAAAAATTTTTTAAATGTGTTCTCACTGCTTCATGTAGTTGATTCTCTATGGCTTTCATTGTGATTCTAATCAATCTATTTTCTACACTAATGAATCTTTTGTGCTCTTGTCCATGTGCCCCCGAGTATTAGATGGACAGTTCAGCTTTGCCCTACCATTGTATCTGGATTGCTATTTTCTTAACTGGGTAATCTGGGCAACTGGGCAAACTGGTGAAACTTTGTTAGGATTCCAATATGCCAAGATAAACAAGTTAATTATGTGATACCAGGAAGAAGTACACCAACAATCTCAAAATTAGCAGGGTGTGTGTGTGTGTGTGTGTGTGTGTGTGTGTGTGTGTGTGTGTGTATGTTTGCCCATGTGCACACCTGTGTGTATGTATCTGTATCTCTATATGTCTGTGTTTGTGTGACTGAACTCCAAGCCTCATATAAGTTAGCATGTATTCTACCACTGAGCTATATCCCAACTCTTTTCCTTTATTTCCACTTTTTATTTTGAAACAGGACTCACAAAATGCCCAGGCTAAATCTTGAGCTTGTGATCCTTCTGTCTCAGATTGCAAGTAGCAAGGATTACAGGTTTGTTTCATAGAGCACAATTGCAGTGGATAGTTTGTTTGATATATTTTAGTAGAAACAGAAAATGTCTGAGAATATTTGTAATTTTTCTTCAGAACATAAGGGCGTACAGTTACTTTTATAACCTCAAGGTACCTAGAGAGATATAATCAATTAGTCGAATGCAAGTGGTCACATCTTAGTTTTCCCAAGGCAATGTTAGCTTACATCTGTTGTTAACATTCATGGTTTTCCAGTTACAACATTCCTTTCACCTTCAAATGTGCTTTCATTTAAGCAGTAAAGTCATTTGATGTCTTGAATTAGGCAATGAACACGCACAAAAAATAAATATGTTTCCAACCAGTTAATATGTGGAGCTTTTCCCRGTGTTTCAGAAGTGTCGAAACCATGTAACAGCTCTCCAAAGCATAGGTTTATGGAAGCCAGACCCTCTGAGAGGAAATGTGGAACCTTCCTTGACAGGAGTATACCCAGAGACGCAATTATAAAGGGGCTGGCTGTCCTTGGGTGCTAAGTAGGCTTTTGTTCCTAATGTTCCCTATTATAAACAAGAGGTGAGAGAAGTATCCAGAGCCTTGGCTTCACATTGACAAAATAAATCAAAGATATAAGGATTTTATGTGACTGTAAAGAATGCACTGAGGTCTAAGGAAGAAAGAACACTCTAGCATTCTTCTAATTATTACTATTGATTAAACATTGTTTGGAAGAAGCCTAAAGATTACTAGAGGCACCAAATCAAATGCTATAAGTGAAAAGAAACAAATCTATGTGTCCAACTTTGACCACTTTCCAGAGTCCCACCCCAACACTAAAGCTCCTACCCTTCACAAAACAGCCCATCCATCCGAGTGGGAGCCAGAAGCAGAAGGACTGAGTGCTAGTATTTACTAGAAATCTCACGGCTGGGTTGACATGGCATTTTGTAGATTTGAATCTTTCTGCTTTATTTCTCTTTCCAAACGTTACAAACATGCAAATGACTCACCCCTCAGACACTATCCAGTGGTTTCTGCTGCTGAATCCAGAAACCCTACTTATCACCACTGTTTCTCAATATCATTTGTGAGGAGGTTTCCAAGCGATTTCTTTCACCAAACCAAGATCATTTAAATGTATATGTAAAATTTCACAACCACGGAGCTGTGTGTCGGTGGCCGCAGAGAATGGGTACTTACTTGGACAGCACTCTCAATGGATTAACCTCCTCGCCCATCTTATGTCTCTCCCTATGTTTCTTCTTACGCTTCCTCTTCACCTTTGAGAGCGAGTCACCTTTTGCTGTCCCTCGTCTCCTTTTCCTCTTCAGTAGAGCAGAATTCTAAGTCTAGAAAAGAGAGGTTCCTTAAGACTGCTGTTGAAGTAGCTAAACATTCGTGTGACCCTACTGCCAAGGTACCTCTTGGAGCCCACAGACGCGGCTTGCCCCGGGCCATCCTTCTGAGCCCTCTTCTTTGCTTTTGGCCTTGGGGGGAGGCAGTCTTCATCCTCAGCGCCGCTCCTCTCCCTCTTCCCTGCCCTGACATCAGGTAAGCTCGATGCTTCGGCCTTGTCCCGCTTTTTCTTTTTCTTTGCAGGTTGCTTTGGAGCTTCTGGGGTTTTTGTTTCTGAGCCTTCGGACGCAGTCCTGGGTCTCTTTGTGGCTTTGCACACCCCTGAGCTGCTGCTGTCCGCAGCTGACTCTTTGGCTTGCACACTCTCTTCCATCTTTATTMTGCCTTTTTTCCTTTTCTTTTTTTTTTCTTCTCTTCTGTAACATCATAGTTTATTATTTACTCCATTGTAAACATAAAAATTTGTTTACTTGGCCAATTGAAGCAAGCACTCACCAGCTACTTGTAAGGAAGTGATGGGTTTGTTTTTCACTGTCTTGAGGAATATTCCAGGCTTTCTAGGTGCTTATTCTGGTGAGTGGTTCAGAAACTGAAATGATGGCAAAATTCAGGTTATTCATGCTAATCCTGTGTCTTTGTTTCTTTACCTTTCAGGGTCCCACAGAAGCACCATACCTCAATGGCTTTTGCTGCTTGCTCTTTTGTTTCAAACTCCACAAAGGCAAATCCCTTAGGATCCCCAGTAGACTTGTAATGTGGAATACTTATGTAAACCACCTTGCCACATTTCCCAAATACTCTCTCAATCCAGCTATGAGTAACGTTTTTGGGGAGTAACTCCTGTAATAAAGACATGGTGTGAACATTTTACACTTACTACATTTTACCAATAAATGGAAACTAGAAAAAAATTTTCACAACCAGCTGTAGCAAATCCTAAACGAATGTCCAAGGATACACACTGCACTCATCATTAATTTCATGACCCTTATTATTTATTAATGAACTTAGCTTTTCCAAACCATTTCCTTTAATACATAAATGCAGTTTTCTCTCATTCAGCCTCCCTTATAGATCTGCTGATAATTAACCATCTCAAAGGATTCAAAAGTGTGTCACTTATCATGACTGTAACTGGATGATATAACAATACTTGAACTGCCTAAAAATGTATAAGTAAATATATTATCTCTGCATCCATGTGTCACTGAGAGGCAGCAGAGCCAAGGGTTAAGTATTATAAGAATACAACTTAACACATATATTCAATGTTTCACCAAACAATTATTGAGAACCTATGTAATGAGTACTATGTTGGACCTGTGGAGTTTGCATAAATTTATTCAGGTCTCTCATACAATCCCCTTGGGACTACATTATATATGAGAATAAATAGAATTGCCCAACCTTGGGATGGACTTAACTACAAAGTAAGAAACAGCTGCTCAATATGTTGACACACATAAGAGCTGAATCACCACCACCTGTCAGGTACACTGTTGGAAAGATTCCTGTATCAGGTGGGTCTTTAGTTATTCTCCATTTTTCAGCAGGGATTCTCAGCATGGGTTTTTCCTCATTCCCAAGCCATGTGTTTGATGAGTAACAAGCTATTATTTTTGGATTTTTCTTAATCATTATCTCAGCATTTTCTCCAGAAACCCACTGTCCTTGAAGACCTGGCCAAGAAAGTGATCTCTGTTGGTCCTGTGGACTGTGAAAGAGATAGAGAAAGCAAAGATCCTCACGTTCTTCTTCTCTGGAACCATAAAGAAAGGGGTAACACTTTGAGCACAATTATAGGATATTCATAACACTGAATAGAAAGTGCAGAGTTTCCCAGATTAACATGAAGGAGTCTCTTGGCTCCTAAGAAAAGTCACTAGCCATATCAAATATGCTGTGAAATGTAATGCACCAGAGACAATTGCTATGCTGGGTACAGGAGTTGGTGGCACCTCTACTAGAATTCCCAGCTTGTATCCGTTAGGCGATACAGGAATATCCAAATGCCTCGCTGAGGAGACATAAACACTGAAAAGATAATAAAAATATAGTCTTAAGAGTTGATGCAAATATTCCACAGTGAACAGGTCCCATTAGCCTATACCAACATAAACACTCAAAACATGAAACAATGCCACTGGGGAACCAGAACAACCACCACATAGAAGTGTGGAACAAAACAAATAAGCAAGCAAACGAACAAAAAATCATGGACCACTTGATTGGCTCCATTCCCTCCTTTAGCACAGAGTAACATGAACCTTTCAATTTCTAGACACTAACATGGAGACACAACCTTTCCAAGTGAGGAAGTGAAAACATTGCAAGTGTTACCAAGTAGGCACCAGAATAACAACTCCAACAAGGACTGTTTAACCTGGAAGAAAAGGAAATACCATCCTGGATTGGTAAATTTGAAATTTGAAATCTAGTGATAATAACGACTTCCAACCCTGTACCCAACAAAACACATACATCTTGCAACCCARTACCATGGGATTCATAAGAAAGCTTTGATTCACGGCCAGAGAAATGGCTCAGTGGGTAAAAGTGTCTGCCTCAAGTCTGTTGTTGTTTAACCTTTAGGACTCACTGTAAAAAGTGGGAGATTCTCTGATGCTAGCTGAATAAGGCACTGATCTACGAATAATAGCAGGATATCATTAGATGTCATTTTATTGTTACATTTTAGAACTGATGTATTTGATTTTACCCTAGGTCTCTGGGTATCATGTCGGATTATCAGTCACCCAACCAGTATCGGGTATAGATTTTGTATTATGGAATAGGTCGTAAGTCAAATCAGACATAGGCTGGTTACTCCCACAAGTATTGTGCCGCCATTATACTAGCTTATTTTACAGGCAGGACAAACTGTAGATCAAAGGTTTTGTGCCTGAGTTGGTGTTTACATCTCTAGTAGTACTCAGCTTACAGAGTACTGTCCTCTACCAAAGGCACCAGAATGTAGGGGTGAAGTTCCTGTATAGGCACCAGCTCACCCTCTCCATGTTCAATGGGTTGTATGGGTGTTGCCTCCTCCTGCAGCAGAGGGGAACAAATACAGATAYGCACAGCCAGACATTATACAGAGAGTGAGACCTAGGAACACATAGCTCTATATAGAATCTGTTCATGAAATTCCTCCCCTCAGAGCTCAGAGAACCCCGTAGAAGAGGGGGCAGAAGGGATGTAAGATGCAGCAGGGATGAAGGGCACAGGGAGAACAAGGCCCCTCCAAATCAACTGAACAAAGCCCATATGAGCTCACAGATCAAGGGTGACTCAGGTCTGCACCAGGTCCTTTGCACATATGATAGAGCTTTTCATTGAGTATTTTTATAGGACTCCAGAATGCATGAATAAGAGGGTCTCTGATAGTTATGACTACTCTTAGGGCTCTTTTTCTTCTGTTTGTTTGCCTTGTCTAAGGTCCATGTGATAGTTTCTCTTTGTTCTTCTCATATTTTATTTTGTTAAAATAACTTGTATTAGAAAAACAAGAAGATTCACCTCCCTCAAGTGGCTCACTGATGTCCATTGCATGATATATGCCACATTAAGCCTGAGTAAGCATGTGTGTGTGACACTGGAAATTAAAAATACGATTTAAAAACTTTGAAAATATTATATTCCTTTTAGAAAGTCAAGAAAATTAAATGCCTGGGCATAGCAAAGTAGCCACATGTGTCTTCCTAATTCTGGTACAGGTTATGGATCTGTATTCACATATCCAAGACCACCCACGTAATAACTCATCCAAATAAAACCAAAAAGAAAAAAGAAGTGAGCTGGGTTCTTTTTGAGCAGGGATATCAAAAGGCCCCAAATATGCTCACCCTGTTTATTTCTATTCTCCACAATGAATTACTTTCTTAATAGGATTATTAGGCTGTTTTAATGCTGTGTTTTAATCTCTCTCATGTTCTTGAGGTTTAATGAGTTTCCTCCACACTCTCAATTGTCACTAATTTGCATGCCGAAGAACTTGGTTGCCCTTCTATTGCTTGTACTCATCGAACCCTAGGACCTTTTTTACATGAAATATGAATTCCATCAGCACAGTTGCTAGAAGAAAGCATGTCTCTTTTTTTCCAAGCAGTATCTTCTTTCCCATTTGGGGGATTTTCAACTCTTTACAAACCTAAATTCAGGCTTTTCTCTGTTTTACAAGCTGTTTCTTGGTTTTCTGTAGAAACCAAAAAAATATAAATCATTTCATACTTTATGTTTATTTCTTTTTTGTAATGTCATACAGAATTATTAACAATAAGTCAATGTCACTGAACATATCTAGTAGATGCACAGATTTGTATAGTGGGATATATTTCAACCAGTCACCCCAATATTTAAAGTAGATAAAGTCATGCAATGTACTATTGCCAATATGTGCCATGGATACTGGTATTTTCATTTCCCAAGGAGGATAAAAAAATTAGAGAAAATTTAGTTAGCTACTTTCTCTCAATTTATTAGTGTTCTGACTGATTAAGACAGGCACATAGCTGTCAGTAAGCAAAGATGTCAAATCCATAAGGGCTAGAGGAGAAGGGCAAACCATCGGTGTGGCCTTCATCAACAAACATGGAGCTCAGCCAGAAATGAAACTGAAGCTCTGAACCAGCTGCACCCTCTGAATTTATACTCCTATGATTTCTTCCAGTTCCTCTGAATTCTCTCAGCACTTTCCAAATATCAAAGTTTAGAGGGAAAGGCACAATGGTCAGAATGAGCTACAAAAATTCCACCAAGTCCCTCTTTCTTTCTAACAGCATGGACCTGGTAATACAAGTCTGTTTGATTCTCACTAGGAGGGGATGGTATTTTTTGTTACAAAGGGTTAAACTGCTAAGTAAGGCAGAAGGTTCCACAGACACTTTGAGTCCAGCCAGAGCACAGCCAATCAATTCTGGCCATGTTCCTTTTCTTACACAGTACACCAAACGGCTATTAAGTCTCTGAAAAGCTGTATAAAACACCAAGCAAAATCCTGAAAGATGGCAAGATTGAAAGGGGACCAGAGCGGCAGCTAGTCAATGCCTGGAGCTCCAAGTCTTTGTCTGCACAGTTGCTTCTTTTCATCATCGCTCAGATCCTAAGTTGTTTAAGACCTATGAAAGGTGTCAGTGAGACAGCCCACTTCTAAAGTTCAGCCAAGTCTGACATATGAATGCATGAGAATTCTATCAGATTGCTTACTCTCCAGCCAAACCTTTCAAGGGAGTTTCAAACAACACATTTGAAGGCCTAATATGGGATCATTCACTGAGATCTAAAGCAGAGTCTAAAAGGCATTTTTCTCCAGGTAAAAAATGGAAAATGCCACCTCAGAAACAATCTTCTCTGTTTTTTTCTTTCATTTTCCCCAATTTATTATGGAAGAACCAATGACACTTTATTTCTAGTTGTTGAACTTTTACTACAGAAACTTTCAGACATGCAATATAATACTTTTTTATTATCAAACAAAGGAAAGGAAAGAAAGAAAGGAAGAAAGAAAGAAAGAAAGAAAGAAAGAAAGAAAGAAACAAACAAACAAAACAAACAAACAGATGGAAAGGGAATTAAAGAAAGAGACAATGAAAGAGAGAGAAAGAAATAGAGATGTATTTAAGCTGTTAAAAGGCCATAACTGTTATTGTTTTGTTTGTATTTTTTGTTTAATTTATTTATTAAGATTACAGCTAAGTAGGACTTAGTTCCTAATAGGACAATTCTGGTCCATAGGATTCATGGAGAGTAAATAAAAAATTGTAATTATTGATAAGAAATGTTAAACGTTAAACACATGGCATTTGACAAAATTTTATAGCAACAGGAGTTCCTAAGTGCCTTCTACTATTTTACTCCCTACCAGTTCAAAAATACTGCCATTCCTGTATCATGGAGGCTGTAGTGCTATAGTTTGAGCAAAGTCCTACTGACTCTTCATCATGGGAAGTACTTTTCATGATTGGAATTATTCTCTATTTTCCCAATATATTATTATAAAATTCCTTTGCATGTGCAAAGTCTTAGGAGAGATAATGAAGTTTCTTTACCACTAGCATTTTAATTCAATTACCTAAGATGAGGCAGGGAGAAGAAATAATGGTATGAGCCAAATCAATATGAAAACTGGRGAAGAGATTGAAGAAAGCAGACAGACATGAGTGCTGCTTTCTGGTATATTGGACCTCTTCATAATTATTGTCAAGTTTTGTGGAGCAGAATGAAGAACGAATTTTCATTATATTCATTTAGAATTTCTTCAACAAATTCTCAATTAAAGAAAGATCTGTTTTCCTCTAAGAACAAACAAACAAAGAGCATGACACATATTTGTGATACTAGGCAGGGTAAGCTACTCCTATGTGCCCCAGCTTACCACTTGGCAGTAATAAAGCATGACAAATTACCTTTACAGAGCAGACAGCTCATGTTTAAGGAAGAAAATGTTGCCAATAACAAGAAAGCATGGTAAAAAGAGGGAACGAAATAGACATCTGTAGAAAGTTCTTCCTAAGTCTTCAAAGTCTGAGGCCAGGGGTGAGGGGGCAATCAATAGAATCAAGTAGAATGGTTTTCAGAGCTCACAGAGCCAAGGATAACTTGCATACCCTCTAGACTAAGATAAAAGATTAATGTATAGATTACTGAGTACATCTAATCAATAATTATCAGGCAAGCAACAAAGCAAGGAGCCATGGACTATAATGAGAAAAACAAGGAAGAGTCTTGAAGAGACATAGTGAATGGGTAAACAATGGTGATTATTACAACCAGACCTCAGATGCTGATGAAAGTTGAGCCAAGTTAAAGCCTCCCAAGAGGAGAAAAGACATACATTTAAAAAAAAAAAAAAAAGCCAATCACCTACAGATAAGAAATGCAACATCTGAGATTACATAGGAATACTTGATAGATTAAGAGCATTTAGACAAGAAAAAGAATGATGGTGTCATTGAAATCATGACAGGAAAAACTATTATTCAGATGAGTCAATGGGGAGAAAAGACTAGAGGTCAATGGATGGAGACTCAGCGAGTCATAGGAGAATTCAAAAAAAGAAAAAAAAAAACTGAAGTGCTTGTGACTGAAGGCCAGATGGAACTGAAAAGAAGACAGAATTGGAAGAATGATCCTCAGAGTATTAGCCCAATTTTTCAACATTTGATTTAACCATGGATCTAAAAACCTCAATGAACTCCATATTAAGAAAATACGTTCAAAACTCATCATAAAGAACTTGTTTCTGGAGAACATCATACTAAGTGAGGTAACCCAGTCTCAAAAGAATACCCATGGTATGCACTCGCTAAGTGAATATTAGCCTAGAATCTTGGAACACCAAAGACACAATCCACATACCAAATGATGTCCAACAAGAAGGAAGGAGTGAACCTGGTTCTGGAAAGGCTCAATGAATCAGTGTAGGGGAATAGCAGAACAGGGAAGTGGGAAGGGGTGGATGGGGAAACAGGGGGAGGGAAAAGGGCATGTGGGACCTTTGGGGGGGGTAGGGAACCAGCTAAAGGAAAAGGAAATGTAAATAGAGAATATATCCAATAAAAATAAAAAAAAATAAAAATTAAAAAAAAGAACTTGTTTCAAACCAGGCATGACATAAAAGCCTTAACACAGTCTAGGGGATGAAACTTAATAGATACACAGAAATCTACCTGTGTTTGTATACCACGATATTCACAGTATCCAAGTTAAGTAAACAGCTCAGGCACCCAGCAATTGAGGAGTGGTTAAAGAAGATGGAGTGTGACTATGCAATAGATTTATTCGGCCATGAAGAATTAACTTAATCATTTGCAGTAAAGTATGTTGAACAGTGTTAATCAAAATTAGGCAGACTCAGAAAGACAAATAGCAATTTTTTTCTCTCATATGCAGAATGTGTGTGTGTGTGTGTGTGTCTATGTGTCTGTGTGTCTATGTATTTCTGTGAAAATAGAAAGGAGACTATTTAGTAAAATGAAGGAGACCATCAAGAGGTTGGAATGATAGGGGAATATGACAAATATATATTATAAACATTCTTGAAAACATCATAATAAAGCCTATTCTTTCATACAACCATTATATGCTAATTAATAATCTATAAATAAAGCCGTGCAATCCAAAGCAAGCAATGGTATCTTTAAAAATAACTAAAAGAAAAAATACCAACAATAAATAGYTCTTTCAATAATGACAAAATAAAGCTATCTTTTCAAGCATACAAAAGCTGAAACCATCTATCATCAATAGACCATTGTTATAAGACATTAAAGAAATCTGGGGGACTCAAAGCAAGAAAAGTGGTATTTCAGGGATATCGAGGACATTGCAAAATAAGGGAGAAAACTAGAGACACTGTGTAGGCAAGGGTAACACCTAAGTACTTATGCTTGTAATAGATTGCAATAAAGACAGGTAAACTGGTTTTACTGGTTGGCTGGTGTGTTATTGTAATTGTATTAGCTGATGGTAAGTAACACACCACACCAAAACTTAAAGACCTAAAACAATGATTTTATTATTGCTGGTGGTCTCGTAGACAGTCCTGCTGTTATGAGTCATACTTTTTTTTGCTTAGACATTTTTATTGGATATTTTATTTATTTACATTTCAAATGTTATCCCCTTTCCAGATTCCCAAATTCCCCCCCACCAGAAACCCCCTATCCCATCCCCACTCCTCCTGTTTCTATGAGGCTGTGCCCCCACAAACCCACCACTTCTGCCTCCCTGCCCTTGCATTCTCCTACATTGGAGCATCGAGCCTTTACAGGGTCAAGGGCCTCTCCTCCCATTGATGCTCAACAAGGCCATCCTCTGCTACATATGTGGCAGGAGTCATAGGTCCCTCCATGTGTACTMCTTAGTTGGTAGTTTAGACCCTGGGAGCTTTGGTTGGTTGATATTGTTGTTCTTCCTATGGGGTCACAAACCCCTTCAGCTCCTTTGGTTCTTTCTCTAACTCCTCCATTAGGGGCTATGCTCAGTTCAAGGGTTGGCTGCATATGTCCACTTCTGTAGATGTCAGGCTCTGTCAGAGCCCCTATGAGACAGCTATATCAGGCTCCTGTCAGCATGTACTTCTTGGCATCCACAATAGTGTCTGCTTTTGGACACTGTGTATGGGATGGATCCCGAGGTGGGACAGTCTCTGGATGGCCTTTCCTTCAGACTCTGCTCCACACTTTGTCTCTATATTTGCTACCATGAGTATTGTGCTGCCCCTTCTAAGAAGGACCAAAGCACCCACACTTTGGTCTTCCTTCTTCTTGAGCTTCATGTGGTCTGTAAATTGTATCTTGGGTATTCCAAACTTCTGAGCTAATACCCACTTATCAGTGAGTGCATACCATGTATGTTCTTTTGAGATTGAGTTACCTTACTCATTTTTTCTAGTTCCATCTATTTGTCTAAGAATTTCATGAATTCATTGTTTTTAATAGCATTTTCTCTATTCATTCCTCTGCTGAAGGATATCTGGGTTCTTTCCAGGTCCTGGCTATGGTAAATAAGGCTGCTATGAAGATAGTGGAACATGTGCCGTTGTTATATGTTGAAGCATCTTTTATGTATATGCCCAGGAGTGGTATAGCTGGGTCCTCAGGTAATAAATACTATGTCCAATTTTCTGAGGAGCCACCAGACTGATTTCCAGAGTTGTTGTACCAGTTTGCAATCCTGCCAGCAATGGAGGATTGTTCCTCTTTCTCCACATCCTTGCCAGCATCTGCTGTCATCTGAGGTTTTAGCCATTCTGACTAGTATGAAGTGGACTCTCAGAGTTTTTGTGATTTGCATTTTCCTGATGACTAAGGATGCTTGAACATTTCTTTAGGTGCTTCTCAAACATTCAAGTTTCCTCAATTGAGAATTTTTTGTTTAGCTCTGTACTTTTTAATAGGGTTAGTTGATTATCTGAAGTCTAATTTCTTAACATTTGACAAAATTCAACACTAATGGTAAAAGTCTTGGAAGGATCAAGAATTCAAGGTCCATATCTAAACATAGTAAAAGCAAACAGCAAACCAGTTGCCGACATCAAAAGAAAAGGAGAGCAACTTGAAGCAATCCCACTAAAATCAGGGACTAGACAAGGCTGCCCACTTTCTTCCTACCTATTCAATATAGCACTCAAAGACCTACCCAGAGCAATTAGACAACAAAAGGTGATCAAAGGGATACAAATTGTAAAGAAAGAAATAAAAATATTTCTATTTGCAGATGATCTGATAATATACTTAATTAACCCAAAAATTCCACCAGAGAACTACTAAACCTGACAAACAACTTCAGCAAAGAGGCTGGATATAAAATTAACTCAAATAAATCAGTAGCCTTCCTCTACTCAAAGGATAAAAAGGCTGAGAAAGAAATTAGGGAAATGATAACCTTCACAATAGTCACAAATAATATTACATACCTTGGTGTGATTCTAACCAAACAAATGAAAGATCTGTATGACAAGTACTTCAAGTCTCAGAATAAAGAAATCAAAGATCTCAGAAGATGGAAAGATCTCCCATGATCATGGATTGGCAGGATTAATATAGTAAAAATGGTCATCTTGCCAAAGGCAATTTACAGATTCAATACAATCCTCATCAAAATTCCAGCTCCATTCTTCATAGAGTTAGAAAGAGCAGTTTACAAATTCATTGAATAAAAAATTCAACAATAATAGAACTTCTGGGTCAATCACCATCCCTGACCTCAAGCTGTACTATAGAGCAGTAGTGATAAGAACTGCTAACCCTAACCCTAACCCTAACCCTAACCCTAACCCTAACCCTATCCCTAACCCTAACCCTAACCTCTGTATTTGCACAGAGACATGAAGGAAGATCAATGGGATAGAATTGAAGATCCCGACCCAGCACACCTATGGTCACTTGATCTTTGACAAAGGAGCTAAAACCATCCAGTGGGGGAAAAAAAGACAGCATTTTCAACAAATGGTGCTGGTTCAACTGGAGGTCAGCATGGAGATGAATGCAAATTGATCCATTCTTATCTCCTTTATACAAAGTTCAAGTCCAAGTGGATCAAGGACCGCCACATCAAACCAGATACACTGAAACTAATAGAAGAGAAAGTGGGGAAGAGCCTAGAATACATGGGCACCAGGAAAAATTTCCTGAACAGAACACCAATATGGCTTATGCTCTAACATCAATAATTGACAAACAAAACCTCATAAAATTGCAAAGCTTCTGTAAGGCACAGGACACTGTCAATAGGACAAAATGGCAACCAACAGATTAGGAAAAGATCTTTATCAATCCTACATCTGACAGAGGGCTAATATCCAATATATATAAACCATTCTTGAATAATTCCAGTAGGCTTATGCTCTGAGCTCTGCAGTTCTCTAGTAAATCAGTTTTAATATATCTGGTCTAGAACCGTGTCTGCTCAAAGACTTACCTCTGATCTGCAAGGTCTCTTCATCTCCTGGAAGGTTAACCTTTTTATCATAAAGTAAAAGGGCTATAATGAAGTATGAGCACTTGCGTGAAAGGCAAGAGAAATATTTCAAGTTTCTGCTTATATTAAATTTGTCAACTTTCCACAGTGTAAACATAAAACAAGTTCTATGGACAACTTCAAAAATCAGTCTTCAAAAAATACAATGAATTATTTTAGAGAAAAATCATGGCTGTAAGAAATGGAATTATTAATGAAATCAATGTCCTTCAGTAACAGAGAATTTATCTACCTATGTCATGGGCAGCCTCAGGGTAGCCTCACCTAAAAGCATCTCAGATAGACTTGAAGTACTCTGACCTCAGCAAGTGACCTGCTAAGGTTGGAGCCAGCAAGTTCTTGGAATTCACCTTGAAGTCTGGGAGGAGAGGCTTTCCAAACTACATATTAGCTAATAATTATTAAAGCTTCGGTCTTGACCACCAAATATTGTCTTAACTCAATTCTCTTTTCACCACTTTCCCATCCATCCCTTAAGTTTCTCTTGCAGGCAGCTACAGAATACAACATACCTATCAAATAATACACACACAAAGTAATCTCAATAGTTTTTTTACTTATCTCTTTCTTATCATATCCAATAACTTTATGACTATAGGTTTGTGAAGGTTGAGGATTACACAAGGCTATCTTTACGTAACATAGGACCTGAATGCTCTATAAGTTCAAGAAACACCTTGAACAGGGAAGATAGGAGGTTGTTACAGAGGAGGAAAAAATGAGAATCAGGAAAAAATGTAAGATATTGTTAGCACAGCCTGATAACAAAGACTCACGTTTCCCTGCAGAAATTTTATATTGTCTTTCTTTGGTTTTCAATCCATAGAAGTAGCTAAGATTAAATAAATATGCAAGGCAGAAATCCAAAACTGAATCTGAAAAATGGGTACTAAGCTCTATCTAAAAGAGAAGCAAGTGTTTATTATGACCTGTGTTTAAAAAAAAAAAAAAAGAGTTAAAGCCCTTCTGATAGAAAATAACCGAAATCAAAGGGGAAAGAAAATCTGACTCCACAACTGAATGTAAATGATTCAGAGAAATAACAACTTTGGATCCTTCTACAACTCACTTAGTTCAAACCACAATCTCCTAGCACTCCTGCTCAAGAGATCTAACAATGGGTTCAGCTGTCACCCTTCAGGGGGAAAAAAAGAATACATTTAATTGTATTAAATACAATTAAACTGTAGTTCTGCTTGAGCGGTACAGACAATGGTGTTCATTATTACATTCAAGAAAAATGTGTTTAATTTTCTAGTGAACTGATCTCATGCAAATTGAAATTGGCAAATTAAAATATTTTTAAAAACAAATTATATTTGGAATTGTATGTGTTTTATGTTAAGGAACATGGACTCCACGAAGGAAATGACATTCATATTCTTCAAAATCAAATTCATTTGTTCTTAAATTGAATACAAGATATCTAAGAGAAAAGAGAAACAGAAAGAGGGAGGGCAAGGAGGGAGAAATCACAGTATAACATTCTTTGGGAAATATGCAAATATTTTTGAATAATTAGAAACTACTGAGATTTTGTCTGGAAAAAGAATTGATAGTATTTCAAGACAGGAATACTATTGTAGTATCCAATATACTATAATATTTGATGTCTCCAGTTTCATTCAAATCCCAAAGAACAAGAATTTATTAAAGAATCTAGCTATATGATAATCAGCAGCATTAAATATTATCTTTAGACTTACCTTTTGCACACAGATTTCATGATGGTAAAGTAGAAACTGGGCTAGGGGGAACAGGAGGGACACATGAAAAAGCAATGGATAAATATGGTCAAAATACACTACATAGAAACTACGCAGTATGCTCTGCCATTAAGAGCACTTGCTTTTCTCCTGGAGGACCAATGTTCAATTCTCAACACCCATATAACCATCTGTCACTCCAGTTCCAGGGTATCTGATGGACTCTTCTGCCCTTGTTGGATGGGAACTGGGCACACATATGGCATATAGACAAGATGTAGTCAAACCATTCATACACATACAATCTTTTAAATGCACTACATACATGTATGAAAATTACAAATAAAATGCAGATGTTCAGATTAAAATCATGGCTATATATAAATTATATGTCTATTTTTTTTTTTGGAAACAAGGAATTTACAGGGAACATTTACTCAAAGAGATGCTAAATTCCTGCCTGTGGGCCAAATCCTGCTGTCTGTTTCTACTAGTAAATTTTTCCTGAAATGCAGCTATGGTTCATGACCTTCATGTATTATCCACCATTTCTCTTGTCTAGAATGCAGGAATCCTCAACCTGTGTGCTGCAACCCCTTTGGGGGTCATGTATCAATATCCTACATATCAGATAACTATATTACAATGCACAAAAGTAGCAAAATTGTAATTTTGAAGGAGCAATAAAACAATTTTATGGCTAGGGCTCCCCAGAACATAAGGTGAGAAGGTTACTACCGCTGTAATGGAAGAGTTTGAAAGAAACTGGTTGGTCCTAGTGCCATTTACCCTTTTTTTCTTTTTTTCTTGGATATTTTCTTTACTAACATTTCAAGTGTTATCCCCCTTCCTAGTTCCCCCCACAGAAATCCCTTACCTCGTCCCCCTCCCCCTTCTTCTATGAGGGTGTTCCACTTCCCACCCATCTGCTGCTGCCTCCCCGCCCTAGCAATCCCCTATACTAGGGCATCAAGCCTTCAAGGACCAGGGGCCTCTCCTCGGCCCTGGTTTAGTGGATGGAGCATAGCTTTAAAGTTAAGTAAGCCTGGATACTTCTCTCATCTCTAAAGTTCAGCTTTTTAATTTATTTGTTACTTATTATTTTTAAGACAGACTCTTTCTATATAGTCCTGGCTGTCTGGTGGCCTCAAACTCACAGAGATACCCCTGCCTCTGCCTCCCTCAAAGGCATATGCCACCAAGTCAGACATTTTTACCTAATTTTTAAAATTTTTTTAAAAGTAAGAGAATGGGTAATATCATTGATGAGAGGTGAAGACTGCACTTTTCTGTGGGTGTGAGGATAAGCATTGTCTGTTGCTAGGAATTGTTGTTAGGGATTGCACTGATTTAGAAAATTAGTGGTTGTAGATTCTTCAATATCTATGACTCCACTAGCACTGAGTAGTTAGTTAGGTTTCTAGTACCAGGCACAGCCTACTGTCAAGAGGAATCTAGGCTAGGATAAAGGCATGCAGCTGAATTTCTTAGCGATGGTCCCACCATTTTTGCATGGATGAGATGGGTAAATTCTGTATCACAGGTATTTCAGAATTCTCATCTCAGGATTGATTCTTATTACTGATATGCCTTTCCTTTCATTATTACATATTTTAATGATTCTTGGTTATTAGCCCACCCTATTGGACAGATTTTCTTCAGATCAGTGGAGACAATCTCTCTTGTAGCAATGCTGTATAGAAAAATTGATTTCAAAACTCCTAATAATGATTCTATAGAATTCCAATATTTATAAAGGTAATTTTAAGGCCCTAGGGAATGGGGAGGCCTGGTAGCCAGGGGGAGACATCCTCTTGGAGACAGGGAAAGAAGGAATGGAACGAGGAACTGTCAGAAGGCAGAATGGGAGGAGGTAATGACTGGACTGTAAAAAAAAAGATTAAATATAATTTTAAAAAAGAAAAAAAAAAAGAAAAGAAAATGCCAGATCTTATGGAAGCATTTGCTCAGCTCAAATAACTCTAGCTTGTGTCAATTTGGCATAAAAGAAGCCAATACAACACAATATTTTAAATAAATAAATAAATAAATAAATAAATAAATAAATAAATAAATAGTATTTCTAATCTTCTAGTTAGGTCCTAAATATGAAAAAAGAAAAACTATGACTCTAAGGAAAACATTTTCTGTGTAATTTCATAGTTAAGGAACACCTAAGACATATTGAAATGATTAGATTTTTCAATGAAATGAAATAATATCCACCAATAAGTGGATATAAGCCAAAAAAATAAAATAAAAAGGACAGAATACAGTCAACATAAGAGACAGTCCACACTGGCTCAGGGGGAAAGTTCCTGAACAGAACACCAATAGCTTATGCTCTAAGATCAAGAATAGACAAATGGGACCTCATAAAATTACAAAGTTTCTGAAAGGCAAAAGACACTGTCAAAAGGACAAATCGGCAACCAACAAATT
>BDUI01005030.1:66411-84404 GCA_002335545.1 Apodemus speciosus
TCATGAGTGGGAATGGGGAGGGAGGAATAGGAGGAGGGACAATAATGTAATTATATTTTCATTTCACAAAAATTAAGTGAGATAATTTTGAAAGGATCACATAGAATGGTGTGCTGCATACTGAAAGTTTTATGTATAGATAAGATCCTACTGATATTATTTTGCTATAYTAGTTATATACCTTAAGGCTGAGAAGATTGTTCAGTGGGTAAAGTGCTTACTGCCCAAGTATGTGGACCAAGGTTTGGACCCCTAGTATTCAGATAAATGCAAAGTGAGTGTGATGGTTTGTGTGCCATCCTAGTGCCTCGGATATGAAGTCATGGGTCACTGGACTAAGCTAGTTGTCTAGAGTACTAGGTGAAGTATGCATTCAAGTAAGAGAATCTGCCTTAATATAAAAGGTTGAGAGTGATCAAGTAGTATACTTGACTTCAGTCTGCCTGCCTGCCTGTCTGTCTGTCTGTCTGTCTGTCTGTCTGTCTGTCTGTCTGTCTGTCTGTCTGTCTCTCTCTCTCTCACACACACACACACATACACATCTAGTACACATGCACACACATACTAATATATGCACATTAGCGTGCACATATACATATATACACAATCTGCATACACATGTTTAATTTAATTATAAATCTTGGCTTATATTATTATGTTGGGTATCATTTCTCAGCATTTGCAAAGTTCCTCATCTTTGTCTCTCCTTAAATGGTCCACTGCACAGCTTTCTACTTCTGTGCCTAAAGAAGAGRGATGAGAGGTTGTTGGATCTAGATTGAAACAATTTGTGCCAGGGTAAAATATAATGTTTTTACCCCTTATACTGTATGATTCCAATTAGCAATTACTTTATGGACACTTCTGTGTAGCATTTCAGATGTAAGAACACTGCTGGTTAATCATATCTTCCAGGTCYTGTGTTTTCTACACTAATTCTTGCTACCCCCATTTTATAGAGGCTAAATTGAGAGCTAGAGGGATTGAGTCCCATGAGGGCACAGCCATACAACCAATCAAGTTTGATTCACAAAGAGGACCTCAAACAAGTTTGCTCACTGAATAAGTCATTCAGCAAATACATATAGTGAAGTCAAGTAGTTGCTAAATTAGTGAAATCTCAGATAATTTCTGAAGCCATAGCTCTTCACTGTTATTTAAGAAAGAGGGGGGTAATTTGTCCTTCTGTTCACAGTAGATCTCTACCCATCTTTGAAGTACTATCAAGACATAAGTAAGGGAATGTRAAAATGGATTTAGATAGATCCTTCTGTGTTCCCTACTCTTTCCTGTAACAAGAAACTCTAAAGACCCTTGTACAAACAATAACATAAAACCCGGTGTGAATTTTATGTGCAACCCAAGAAGAGAATGAAAACGCTGCCGGGTTTCCAACTCTGGACTTACAGTTATGGCTGTTGCTGACCTGAGTTAAATGTGAGCTCCTCCAGTATTGGCTGAGGACTGCCGCAAAGACTGCTGCAGCTTCTGCATTAAGATTTCTAGTGGGCGGATGACACATTGAAGCGACTTACCTTCAGTCTGCAAGAGGGGACCTCTGAGGTCACAGGCTATAGGTGCTTCACCACAAAACATAGGTTTGCTGGAGGAGGGTCTATCTTGACTCTGGTAGGATTCTAAGCAACCCTGAATTCTTGTCAATTTGGTTCCTTATTTTCTTTTTGATACATCATCTACAGGAGTATCTAACTATATCTATAGGAGTATTTACAGATTTGGTTGTGGTGATTCTTTTCTTGGAATCTTTCAAACCACAGACTTGCCATCTAAGGACTTATACATTTGGGGTTCGTCCCATTTATTCTGTCTCATATTCCTTTCTACAATTTACATTTCATTTATATGAATATAAACAATCCATTCTATGAAGGATGTCCAAGTCTTTCATTCTCTATACCACCATCCTCTCATCATGCCAAAGGTGTGCCACTCCCTTAGGGCGATAAGAGCTTTGCATTCTGAAGGAACATCCTATGCTAGCCATGCCCATAAGGAAGAAGTATTTAATTGAGGGAATGCTAAATATAAACTGTTCAAGACCTATAAGAGGTGGCATATCBGTTACCTTTTCAAAATTACACGTTTCACTTCTCCAGTCAGAGACTAATTTCTCTTCATGCATATAAGCTACTTGTTTATCAATATGGAATCAGATTTATGTAGGGTAAAATAAAGTTACATGAAAGGGAAAATAAATATGGATGGGGAAGTGAGCAGGTTCTTCTGGCAACCCAATAAAGCACACTGATCTAAGGGTTACCTGTATCTGCTTATGCAAAGTGTGTTACACATAGGCACACAGTGAACATATGGATTACCTGCTCATTGGTAGAAAAACTTGGCTCATTGAAATTGTTTATTATCTGGGAAAATATTATATAATATATTTTTTAAATGTAACAATAGATGGAATTATTATCACCTGGAATTTATCCATATCTTAATCTATAGAAGCTAGGGATGTGTGCTCAATTATGCACAATAGAGGGAAATTTCATGTGGCAGATAGGAAGGTTAATAATCAACTGACCTTGAAATAGTGAGATTTTCCTGGGTTATCTGGACTAAGAAAAAAATATTACAAGAATATGCAGGAGGGAAGGGTCAGAACAGGAGGTAGTATTTTTAATTTTGAGAATGAAGGGAAGGGATCACCATGTGTAAAGAAATACAAATGTCCCAGAAAATGTAAAAGGTAATTAATAATTGTAAGCCTCCTGGAGCCCTGACAACTCATGGATTAGCTTAGTGATAGTGTGTCAGATTTATAAATTTGTGAATGTTTGCTTTATTATGTTGATGTTAGTTTTGTTCTGAGACCAGTCTAGTCATGTGGCTCAGGGAGTTCTGGAGTTCACTATCATAGTCCTGGCTAGCCTCAAATTTCAATCCTGTCCTTTTGCCTTGTGTCCACCATCTATGCCTAGGTCAGATTTGTACTTTTARAAAAGCATAGAGGGCATGACAGTTTGTTACAATTGTATCAGAAAATGGAAATASAACTAAGTACCAAGCTTGAGTTTCTGACCATCAYTAGGCAGGTGGTTGGTGTTTGGGAGTTAAAAACAAAATTGCTTATCAACTAAAGCACTGGGTATACAGAGTTCATGAGTTCTTGGCTCATTAATTCTACTAATTCATGGAGTCTCATCCATTACTTTTAGCTTATCAGCAAATCTCAGGGCAACTTTAAGTGTCTCTCTTGGCACTGGAAATGCAAGGTGTCTGGTGCTCTGACTTCTGCTGGTATGGAARAAATGTTGGCCAGATATTTTTCTGTAATGCTGCACATCAGAAAAATCACTKTCTTCATGATTATGGGCACTGTAAGCAGAACCCCTAAACGTCTGGTACATCTACCAAAGGAAGACAAGCCATGTGAAGTAGATATGAATACCTGTATTTAAAAGAACTGAATCCAGGCACATTGRTATATACTTATAATCCCAAACTCAAGGATTCTGAGACAAGTAGATGTCCAGTTCCAAGTTRGCCTGGACTATTCAAGGAGAGTTTGCCTCAAGAAACAACGACAACAAAAAATTTAAAAAGGAACAATGGTAGCAAATTTTGGAAACTAAAAACCAGAAATACCAATTAGATTACTCTGAGGTGCAGAACCTGTGTATCTCAGTGTCTTTCCTKAACTCTCAGCAGGTGCCAGGTGTTTGATATTCAAGCCTACATTTTGTTTGCCACATATACCTCTATTACTGTCTTCCTAACAAGGTACACTTCTCCTTTCCTCTTTCAACAAACAAGCAGCTAATGCTGTGCTAAAATATGTATCACACCTTGGTTTTTGGTATCTTCCCTCCCCCTGCCATGAAACCGATGTTAWACGCAGAGCTGTTTGACAGATTAGACATTCAAAGCTCGCTATTTCCAATAGATGCTGCACGTCAATCTGCTGCTTATGGTAGCAGAGAGCTATTATTTCACTACAGTATGATCATATAAAATGCCATTGTGTTTCCCCAGGCACGGGGCTGTGATATGCCGTAACATTGAAATCAGAGGCCATTAGGACATTTTCCCAGAACAAAATGTATCCCAGAAGAAACAATGCCACGTGGCTTGTCCTGGTGTGTTATTTTCTCCTGAATTGCAGGCTGCCTCCCCTGCAAAGTTCACATATTTTAAGCTTCACAAATAACACTTTCAAGAGGACTGTGAAATAAAAGGCCCACACAGTTACGGAGCACTCTAGGGGGCATGTGTATGTGTTTGCTTTCCTTAGCCAGATTCTGAAAAGGCCCAGAACGTGGGAGGTGTTATGGTAGTGCTTCCTGAGGCCTGGGGAGAATGAAAGGATTCCTTCATCAGCCTTATTGTTGCAAAACTTCAAAGTGAGGCCAAGGGAGAGTAGGTGTGGGAGCAGTCAGCCTAGAAATCCGCCATCYCTTCCATTTGTTCCAATTGTGTTGCAAGTCTATTGTCCAGTGTGACTCTATACAGTGTTGGCAACTGACAAGGGTGGTGAGCACACCTGCCTGTCAATCAGATACATACATAGCCACCTTCATTTTTTCCCTTCCTCTGAAGATATTTGCTCTCATCTAGAAGACAAGGTGGTAAACTAAGAACTGGGAAGGAATCCTTTTATGATCTAAGAATACATTTTATCCATGAAGCTGTTTGTGAGGAGATCCTAATATTCATTTGCATAAAACATTTAAATATACCCCAAATTCAACTCCATCCTGGATTATGTAGCATGCTGGCTTTTCTTTCTTCCATCCCACAGCACTGCACAYACACACTGGGTTGTATAAACAGATTTAATAGCTGGTTCCTTCCCTTGAAGACTTGTCAGCTAGTGGTGGGAAAGATTTTCCCATGTGGAGAAAGTCCACAGCTGGCAGAAGTACATTCAATAGTTACGGTAGTGGACATGGATAGTAAACAACCTGTTTTCAAAGGCAGTGTCCAAAATGCCAGTCAGTATTTGAGAAAAAGCCAGGTAATACATAAAACGATGTCTTTTCAAAACTGTTAATGATTTGAAGGACCAGAATAAGGTAGGGTTATTGGGTGCAGTAGCAGCTGCTGCAGCTGCTGTATGAGTTTATCCCTACTGGTTCCTATAGTTCCCCAAAAGAAGAACTGATAAGGAGGGAAGAAAGAGAGATGTTTGGGAAGTTCAGAGTTTACTCCTAGTCCTGCAGGTRTTTTGCAAGTTGTCCTTCAGCTGTGGTTGTGGGAYGGCAGGCTTTGTTGTTGGGCAGTGTCTGTGTGACTCTAGGGTACAGGGAACAGAGAAGCAGGGAGTGTATCCAGGCAGAGGYTGTGTGGATGCTGTAGCTGGAGAAGGSACCCTGCCATCCCTTAAGTGCAGAGGTCCACTGGGTGGGGAATGCTGCAGATTCCTGATCACTGCTGGTCTTCAGTCAGGGTCACAGGGGTCCTCTCTTTACAATCTGAAACGTGGAAATGCATAAACATGTGCCTCAAGCCAGAGGACTACTGTTCAGGAAGAGCTGTTCTTGGCTCTGAGTCCACTGTCCTTTCCATTTTATCAGGGCTGTGCGTGGGACAATCGAGAGCACAAAGTTACAACATGTCCTGATTCAAACTCCACATTAAGATTGCAAACAATGGAGCCCATATCCTCCYCCTCTCTCCTTCAGTCCCACAGACATGGTTAGATCACCCCTCCAGCCTCCTGAAAGATAAGGGAAAAGAATCAGAATGATTAGACCTACAAAGCCTCTCTTAGAGTCAGAAGACTTTTATCCCTGGTTGAAATTATCTCCTTAAGTCCAGTGTGGTAATACCCCCACCTTTTACATTCAGTAATCTTTTCAACACTTAAGGATGCTTTGTGGGGAGGGGTCTTTCCTCATGGAGTAGCTGTTTTGGAGATTTGGTACGTGGGTTATAGCTGATTGCTTTTGTCTCAATGTACAGCCATTGCCATGTACACGATGTTTTCCATGTGGTGACGACCATAATGTGGGATGATCCAGTTTGTGTCCTCTAACCCTAACACTGAGACACCTTTGAGGATATGGATGGTGTGTAAATAATAAATTCTACATCTATCTTAAAATAGCATTTGGCATACTAAATTCAGTTGTGTTAAGAAGTCTGACACTTTCAGGTAATAAAGGAAACAGCTAATCACTTCAAACATTTCTCATTTAAAGCAAATAGGTGGGTGTAATTTTTCACAATGATTACCTAATTGAAYTGGGATTTAATTGGAAGGATTTCATGTTGTGAAGGTTTCCCCCCTACTTATCTGAGAGATAAGCAGTTACTAACCCAAAGCAAGATATACGTCAAATTATTTTCTATATCAATTCCTACCGACTATTATAATGCTTAGTTATTTTTGTAAATATTTATGCAAGTCTTATAATATGTTTATTGCTTATATACTTCCATAGTTGTATGTGACTATTTTCATATTCTTTATCATCTCATTATTTATTTGGTAATTTATTTATTTATTTTTAGTATAGAGTAGAGTTTATTCAGGGCATGGGGAGGGGAGTTAAGAGGGTAGTAGAGGCAGAGAAAGGCAGAGAAGGGAGAGAGTAGAGAAGTAGAGGCTGGCCATGACCACGTGGAGAGAGGCGGGAGAGGAGGAGAGTCCAAGAGGCGGCAAGAGAAAAGCTGAGAGTGAGAGAGGTAAGAGAGGTAAGAGCAGTAATCTATTTTTGATTCTTCCATGGTGGTGCTCTCATGACTTCTCTTTCAAATCACAATCTTGCTGTGATGACAAGAAGGGYACCGTACAAGAGTTTAGAGGACATATTATATACCCTAACATGCTCAGGTTTCTGGGATCCATTTTAGGCATAAAAAATTGCTCAATAGTAAGACAAGTGATCGAGTTTTCGTTGTTCCTTCTCACACACTAATTTTGCGACATTGCATAAATCATGTTTTCTCCTGTATATTGAGCTTACCTTATAAAAAATAAATGGTATGTTCCTTAAAATAAGTGATAAGAAGTTGTTTTCAACTGGCTTCTAGAATACAGATAAAGGATGGCGTGGGAACTGCATTAGAGGGTCAATGTTTTAATCGCCAGTCTTGGAGTTTTTCAGAAGTTATAAACTAACTAGGCAGGTTTGACCTGTTTGATATTTTTGCTTCCTGCCTGCTTGGCACCCACCCAGGTTGTCTGGCAGCTCTTCAAATGCTCATACACTTTAATGAGGTGGGTAAATAGGACTTTCTAAACCCAAATGGTCTTGGTATAGGTGAATATGTTAATGTTAAAGTCTCTTGGTTCCGACTTTTGACCATTAACAACCAGTTTTATTAAGTTGTTAACCTATATATGTTGGCTTTTGAATTTTTGCCATGAGAACTTTCTTATTCATATCGTGATTCATATTCTGATTTGTGTTAAGAAAGGGCTATTTCACTGTTAATCTAAGCCCTGGTAAAACAGTAAATACCAGTGTGACCGACTCTCCTGTTTAATACAAGCAGACGGTAGTTGTTTCATTGGATTTGTTTGSAAGCAAATGGATGATTTCTAATTAGGGCAGAGCTTTACCTAAAGATGATGAAGAAATATCTGGAGCAATATGAGGTAAGGGAAGGACCCAGACAGCATGAGTCATTCATCAGAGAGAGAGCCACAGGGGACAGGGAATTCTCAGGGCTAAGCCAGGTGGTGGTAAACCTAGCCTAGGATGCCAGCAAAGAGGCTGGACATGTATGTGGGTGGGTGAGCTTGTTCACCAGCAAAATGCAGAACTACCAAGCAAAAGAAGAAAATGAACCTGAGACTAATGCAAAGTGGAGAGATTTGATTTTATGAAATGTATAGTATCCCAGGATGACAGTCACGATGTGGGGTAACTAACACAGGACTGAAAATACTAGACAGCTGTTTTGACAGAATATATTAACTCAGTGTAAAGTAGATGGATTCTACAAAAGAGAGGATTCTGATTGGCTGTGTCTGGAGTTAGGGTACAAACAAGTTCTGAGTGAATTGAGATGGGCTCAGTTGGTCCTGAGACCAGTTTGGGGACCGATACAAAACTTTCCATTTTAGTAATACACAGTTACTAARAAATAGATGAATGCTTGTTGACTGTAACTCAGTGACTGACATTTCAAAACATAAATAAATGGCTTATTATGTTTTCAATAACATCAATAGGAAACAAACACAGAAAAATGACTAGAATAAGCATGAGCTAAAGGGGGAGTAGGGAGGAGAGATGTATCATGGCTTGAGACTAAATGAAAGAGGATATACTCTAAGAATGCTGCAGAGGGGGTGATCTATGGAGGGAATGCTGTAGTSTTGAAGGTTAAATGGGATAGTCTGTTCACTGTGGAGTGGCCAAGATGTAGAGAACTTCAGTGGGGCGAAAGGCATAATTGTGACTTTGCAACTGGTTTGCTTGAGTGGCTAGGATAGATGCTCTCTGGTGTGATCATGTGAGATCAGCAAGTGCCTTAGACTCCATAGACGTCATTACATCAATAAACCACCTTGTAGCATACTCTGTCCTTTGAGGCCCAAAGGAATCAAATGAGCAGCTCTGGTTCATACTGGCAGATGTGTGGCCTCCTCTAGAGCCTTYGTCCTTTGTCCCACTGCTTCATGGCCATTGTCTCACATGTGAGGACAGTGAACAAAGACCTCGTGGAGGAACTGGGTACATGTAATCTCTGAAGTTTCTACTCCGCAGTGCCAAGAATGCCTCCCTCTGAAATACTCTCCAAGTGGTTCTTGCGGATCTTGCGCTTTTCCCTCTTGAAGTTAGAAGTCGTCTGGTCACATTTGACAAGTGGAGCAGAACTCATTGGCTTTGCAAAGCTCTTCCATTAGCCAAGTGTAGGGATGCCTCATTAGGAGGGACTCCGTGAAAGCTTATCAGAATGAGATAAGAACCAAACTAAAGTAACCCCAAATCAGGGCAAGCCTCTTAATTGTGAAGCAACACAAATAGACATCTATTGAACTCAGCAGTAAAATATTTTCAAGTGTATTTTAAGCTTGAATCTCTTGCTATATCATGAGTTAATATGAATTATTCAATGCCTACATAGGAAATTCTTTTTTAAATTTTCTTTAGTTTATATGAACACTATTCTTTGGGGTTCACACTCTATTACCTGATAAGCGTTCTATGATGGCCTTCATTAATGGCTCAATAAAATTGTACCCAGAAACATTCATGTTTGGGGAGAGACTAAATATTCATTATTATTTCTCTTTTATTTCTCATTTGAGATTCAGTGGATATTATATGAGAAGTATTCAAGTTAAGCTAATTAAGAACAGTGGTCTCTCTCTCTCTCTYTCTCTCTCTCTCTCTCTCTCTCTCTCTCTCTCTCTCTCTTTCTCTTTAAAGCAATGCTGAAGTCATATTTGCGAATCACCAAGCTAATTCAAACTATTTTCAGTGAACAAATCCTGTGCTATGTCACTTTACATGAAAAATGAAAGGACTGAGTCACTGAGGTTGTAAAACTCCCTCTCTATCTCAGTATCATTTTAATTGCAGTGATCTCTAGACTTTCCACAAAGAATAACTATCTAGAATGTGTAACCACGTGATAAACTTCTGATGTCTTGTGTTAACCTCCAACCTTCTCCAGTAGCCATAATTTATTATCCATTGCATTCTGGTCGCATTGTATCTTGAACACTAGGAATTACTTGTTTCCTGAAAGCTGAGAATACCTAGAATCTGACAGGCAGAGATTAATCTTATATAAGGTTCTGTTGTAGAAGTTTCATTAATCCACTCATTCCTTCAACAAGCAGAACTTACTGCATGATTTATAATGCAGTAGTATTCTGGCATAAAGAATACAAAACAATTAATAAAATAATGGCAATAAACAGCATTAGAGGCAAGAGTAACCATAACAGAAAAATAGTATGAGCAAATGTCTCTTTTGACTTGCATTTAACTTTCTAAGGTTTTAGCAGCCTGTATGCAAAAAGTCATGAAAATAATAGGTATATTTCAGAAGAAAAGCACATTTCAAATAGCTTTCATAATATATTATTATAATTATTCTATTTCATGTGGCTAGTTTTGTTTATACCTTAATGTGTCCAGTAATAAATTCATCTTTTCCATAGTTATATATTAAGGGAAAACATAATATATAGGGTTTGGCACTACTTATGTTTTCTGATAGGCACTGGGCATCTTGTAATATTTATCTTATAAATAAGGAAAACTTGCTGGGTTTAATTAGTGTGTCCTCTATGCTGGTCACTATTGGTTACTTTATATGCAACTCATATAATTCAATTTTTTAAAGTAAACACTTTTAGCATTCTAGTTCTTAGATGAGAAATTTAAGACTAAAGAGAGTAAGCAGTAATGCCAACAAAACCTAACTGTGAGGTACAAAAGCTGATATTTGAATTTAGACAATCACAGTAGATAGGCCCTGTTCCTATGAAAATCCTATGTTAGTATAATGAGAATGTTGTATATGCAGTGAAGATTTTACATTTCAGTGCTTCAAGTTATTTATATACATGAATTTTTTATTTGTAGATGAGATGTGTGAGATTAGAAAATAAGGGAACGTGAATGTATGTTTCTCTTTTGATGGGATTAAGTCCAAATCAATTTTCTTTCCATTTGCATTCACTGTTTATTTGAACAGACTGACTAAAACTGTAAGTCAGACTATGTTAGCAGAAGGCCTTAGAGTTCAGACTTTACTAACAACAAATGTTGGAAAATATCTACCAGTTAGGTCCTGGTCTCACTGCATATGTCTCCCAGATCATTTATTCTGGTTTCTTGTGCCTCCACTGTCTTTGGCTCTATCTCAGTGGTTCTTAACCTCCCTAATGGTCCAACCCTTTAATCCAATTGTCTCATGCTGTGGTGACCCTTAACCATAAACTTGTTTTCATTGCTGCTTCGTAACTGTCATGTTACTAGTGTTATGAATTGCAATATAAAGTRTTTGATACACAGGAGTGTCATATGCTACCTCTGAGAAAGGGTCATTCATCACTCCAAAGAGGCTGTGACTCAGGTTGAGAAACATTGATCTATCTGTGTCTATTATCTTTTGAATCTTTTGTTAAGTTTCCAAGGATTAATGAAAGCTCCAGGGTGGGCTTAAAGGCAGGGCTCCTTCATGACTACCTTTATTTTATGTTCCTGATATACCTCTGATTAAGGAGCATTTTCCCTATCATCAGTACCAAACACATCTTTTCAGCATCAAGCCAGTACTAGCAATAACTGTGACTCTGCTCAARTGGTTTCAAAACTTCTGCACAGCACAGAGGCACAAGTCTCAGACTTAACAGACTGAAGTTAGACTCTCAGTGTTATCTCTTTCTGTGTGACTATGAACCTGACTACTAACTGCTACTTTTATTATCTGAAAGTTGGAACTTTATCTCTTAGATTGAGCACTCACAGTCACAACAAATAAATAGCTGTTAGCTATTAATCAGGTAATAAATTGTAGTCTTTCTCTTCCACTTACTGGAAGAAGAATATTTGTTGGTTTGTTGGTKGTTGAAACACAAAGTCTGAACTAGTGATTTAACTCCCTAAAGAACAAGCTTAAAGACACATCACAAAGTCATAAAAATCATCATTGGGTTGTTAAATGTTTATTTCATTCCACRTTGGTATCAGATCAATGCCCCTGAAGCACAGGTTCAAATGTGTCACCAAGGACTTTATAATCTTTCAGTGATTTGTCTCTGGCCACAAGATCAAGTCTATGCCTTTGGCCAGGCATTCAGAACTGCACAATCCTAATGAAAATTAATGTGAAATTCTTACTTCTCACACTTCCTCCTTGTATCGTTTTTGTTCCAGCAAAGTTGATCTACTTAGTATTTCTAGAAGACACTTTCCTSATTCAATGTTTTTGTTCATCTTGCATTTCACTCTTGATGTGACCTTGTTACATTTTATTATTCTGTTCTTTAAATGCTGCCTTTGACAGAAGTTCCTCTAGGATGCCTCATCAGCATGTTCCACCAAAGCATAGCTTATTTCTTTTTCATTTCTCTGTGTTGTTTTGTATCCCCTGCACGAGAGTTGCCCGTATTTCATATTGCAATTAATTGGTCATGAAATCACTTCCCTCCATCCTTCACCTGTTTCAGAGCTGGGCTAAGCTTTAACCACACTTAATCCCTGTAAAATCTTGACCCAGTCCCTAGCACGATTGTCTGTAAACACCTGTTCAATGTACAGAAGATGTAATTTTGGCCTCAGGGCTGGGCACCTGGATTCTAATCCYGTGTAACATTGGAAAAGTTATTTATCCATCCTGCTTTCAACTWTTATATACAGTTAAAAAAAGATTCTTGGTTTTACAAAGAAGCTTTAGTGATTTGCRGGAAATTAGTAATGTTCTGCTGGGACTTAGGAGATAGTTCTTTCTGTTCTGTGCTTCCCCCCGCCCCAATTTTAGCTGGCAGTTGTCATAGTTATTTCTTTCCTCAGATTATCAAATGAGATTTCATTAAAATATGTTCCACACCTTTATGAAATTAAGCTATGAAAGTATCTATTAATAATTGGTGAGAAGCTGTTTCTATTTGTCACCATCTGAGTTCTCATTCAAGTATGCATATGTAAGGCATATTAAAGGCAACTGCTCCATTGTAAGTGGCCCAGGCTTTTGAATCTTATCCAGTTCAGATATCAAGGGCCATAAAAATGATGATTTCTTGAACAGTTGATATGACTCTTTAACTCTTTAATGTTAGTTTTCTGATCTTAAAATCCAACAACATGGATAAAGACTTCCYATTTTGTATAGCCAATACAATCTGTGGAAACTGACTCTGAGCAAGTCACTAAGCAGTTGGATGTCTAGATAAAGGCAAGTATGCCAAGCCTCAAATGTTGTGATCATTCCCCCAAATAACATTTAAATTGATAAAAATGGATTTGGGAGATTAAAATGCAGAAAAGCCTGCACAAAACAGTGGAGTAGTTTTGAATGCACTCCTCTTCTTCCAGTCTCTGAGATGCAGCAGTTGTTTGGGGAGTGACAGTGGCTCAGACAGCCTCATTACATTTTTCCATCAGAAGTTTAACTCAGACCAATGAATGGGATGATTGCAGAGCTGAAGCCRGCTTCTGTGCAGGGAAGTAACCATATGCTGAACCACAAGTTATTTCCATGCAGCCAGCTTGCCTCTCTCTGTTGGATTGTTTTTGCTACCCAGAAAACGCACAGCAGTACTTTAGAAAAAAAAATCCAACAGAAAACAATAGCCTATTTTTGTTGTGTAGAGAAAGAGGTAGCACTGTCTTGAAGATTCATGCAAGCCTAATTGCTGGCAYAGGGATTACAAGATGATTATGCTGGGTTGTTTATTGTAGGAGGCTTTGGGCACGTATAAGGAGGTTGTAAAGTAAACTTTCAGGGTTTCATACAAGACTATTTTGTAGAAATGCTTCTACAGCATCTGGTCCAAGATGAAGCTCTCTGAGCTGTATCCTTCAGGAGCGATTTATGGGAGAATTTTAGTTCTCAAGTGCCAAAGAGTTTTGATTATATCTCCTGCTGAGGAAGGAAGTGCTCTGGGCATTGCCAGTACAATTTCTGCTTCCTGTTGAAAGTGAACTCATTTATAGCAATATTTGCTCTAACCATAGGCATGAATGATACATGTCACACAAGATCTTCAAGACTATGATTTGGGAGCATTTTGCTCACTGAGGTGTTCCTGTGTGTAGAATAGCAGACAGTCCAAAATGATTGCTTGGGAAATATCTTTGTGATTGAAGGGACCTGTAAAATCACATTTCCATATCTACTTAGTTAGCAGATAGAAACCTAAATTATTACTGTTCTGGCTTATATAGTTAATGAACCACAACAATAATCATTACTAAGAAAGAAGAATTAAAAACCATTGCTTGAAAATTTCATTCATGAGTATAATGCATTTCCATCGGACATACCTAAATCCTTTCTATTTGCTAGAGATGATGATTGGCATAATGACCCAATTGGTCAAGATGCAGAGAATAAAGGGATTGTGCAGTACTCAGTACATAAGTGGGACATTTATATCACTCCCCCTAATACCAAGACTCTGGAATCATTGCACAAGAGGGTCTAGAAAGATTGCAAGAGCMCAATGCTGTATATGACCAGACGAAAACAGTGTTTTCTGGACACTTCAGAGCAGTAGCATATATGAAGCCACAGCTGTTATGACAGCATGAACAAAACCCATGAGTGCTCAAAAGAGACCATATCCCAGCATGGCAGGGGAAGCTAGGAACTACAGCCTACCTACCCCATGGCTAAGAAGCAGTTGGTCACTTCAGGGAGAGAAAGAGTCAGCTTTCTTCAAGATTCTGGCCCCTGGTAAGTTAACTGCTCCTATAGATGGCCGCATATCYAAGAATATGTGAAYAGCACAAACTGTACTTGCTGGGTTTAAAAGAAGACAGGACACTAAGTTGGTGGGTAGGAAAGGCAGGATCAATTTGAGAGGAGTGAGAAAAGTGTATAATATGATCAAAACACACTGTATGAAAATTTTGAAACATTACGAAAGAATGGAGAAACATAGATATTTCTGTGATGATGAAAATATTATAATTTGAGTTTTCCAATGTGATAGCTTCCTGTTACACATTGCTACTGAGATTCTGGAGTCTGTCTAGTTCGACCAAGGAAACTAATTTCTTATTTCACTTAATTAGTTCAACTTTAATGTAAATAATAGTTGACATTTTGTTGACTAAATAAACTAGTGCCTAGGATCTTATTAAATATGCCACAGGTTTCATTCAAGATCTATATTGGCAGGACTTACATATAAATCAGATTCTCAAATGAGCACAACTCATGCTAAATGTTGACAAGTTATTTCTCTTCAACTGTTGAGTGTATATCAGAACCACATGGAAGTAATATACTGATTTCCACGGTTCATCCCTGAGTTCTGCTTTAGTTTGTCAGTGAGGAAGTTTGGAGGTGAAGTTACATTTCAGAAAAGTTCCCACAGGATGCTGATGGTGGTAGTTCTGTGAGTGCACAGTGTGAATCACTGCTCTAGAAGTTATAGCTTCCATAAAAGCCATGAGTTGTCTTTGACCACATTATTCCTTAAGAATTGATAACGATGTTAATAGGAGTTCTGGAAGTTATTTGAAAATATAAAAAGCATAGTTGAATGAGTATAAGTGACCAAGAGTCTTCCCTCCCACTGATACATGACAAGGCCATCCTCTGCTACATATGCAGCTGGAGCCATGAGTCCCTCCATGTCTACTCTTTGGTTAGTGGTTTAGTCCCTGGGAGGTTTGGAAGGTCTGGTTGGTTGATATTGTCGTTCTTCCTGTGGGGTTGTGAAGGTTTGATGCCTCAAAGTAGGGAAATGCTAGGAAGGTGAGGTGGGAGTGGGTGGGGGAGAACCCTCATAGAAGCAGGGGAAGGCGTAGTGGGTTTGCAGAGGAGAAACCAGGAAAGGTGATAAAATTGAAATGTAAATAAATAAGATATCCAATAAAAAAAAGAGAAAAGAAAAAGAAAAAAAAGTGACTTGAGCTCCCATCCTTGTCAGTATTGTTGAGGTCTTTGACCTTCAGAATTATTTTCTTCCAAAAAATGGATAAGGAATGCTACCAACTAAGGAGAGCACATGGCTTATAGAGACCCTCAGACATAGGATGTTTCCCACTGTAGGGTGCTCAACATGGGTGCTCAGTGGATTGTGATGATCTCAGAGTGGAATTGCAACCAAAGACACTTGACTAAGGGGGCTCTAGGTGTGTGTAGCTCATCTTGTAATTTTTGTTCCCTGTTGTCTTTGTCTCTGTCATTGCCTCTGTGTGATGGAATTTTGAGTTTCCAGTTTTACTTTTTCTTATTTTCCCTTTCTACACTTCTTTTGATTTCTAGGTTTTTATTTCTTTTATTTCATGGCAATTTCCATTTTCTTTGAGGTCATTACYACTGGATGTCAAATAAATGTTATTTATATACTAAGTAGAGGGGAAAAATTAGTGTAACCAGCTAGTCATTAGGTGTCATTTTTTGTAGGCTTGATACTTTTTAGATCATTAAAGAGAAATGATAATGGTTGTCTGTTTCATTTCTGTAGTTCTTATGATTATTTCAATTTTGTTGTGTCACTTGAAAACTTTTGAGTTGTTTTTGTGCCTCATGGGTTCTATTTCAAAGAAATTTTATGTTGGAGACTGGTACTTGTTCTCATCAGTGCCATGAGTTTACCATACTATTGGCCACCATGTGCCCATCATGAAATCCCATGAAGGGCACTCACAAGAGAAAGGACTGCTCCCACAAGGACACTCAGGTAACAGAACATGTCTTAAGGGATTCATAGACATCATATTCTCCAAGTCCTCACTTGTTTATATTGGTATTTCAAAATGTTGGTAAAGATCCACTCATATAAAGTTATATGAATACATATTTTGATTTTGTTCAGTTTAGTAATCTGGCAGAGCTCTTTCTTTTTTAGACAAAGAGTAAGCTAAGAAGATCCCCTCTTGGCAGGTGACTTGCAGAGATGATTGAGCAACAGGTTCCTGAAGCAAGGAGCTGGAATTGGTCCTCAGCATCAGAGATGGACCTGCTACTTTGCCCCTCCACTTTCATGTACCCCAGTGTCCTCATCATTACCAACAGCTTTGAAATGTTACCATGTTATGATTTTTATCCTTGCAGTATAAATGTCTCTAGATCAGACATTTTGCATAACRTTTTGGATTAATTTGTAGAGCTTTGTTTTGTGGCAGGATTGGATTTTGAATAGGATAATTTCCAGTGCCAAATGATACGATGGAAAGCTTCAGACAATAGAACTGTGATACTTTTGGGTAAAAGGGGGTAGTAGAAAATAATACAAATAGTAAGCCGTCTTCACCACTGTTGGTGGAAGTAGACAAATGTGATTTAATGTGTTAGTAGCAGATGGCACTTTAAAAAAAAACTCACAAATTTTATTGCCTTACGAACAGAAGTGGTGGTAAATTAATTGAATTATATATGTAGAAGGCCTTGGTTTGTGAGGTGATAGAATTCAATTGTGTTTATTTTTAAATTGTCTCATAAGACTTGCTCCTTAGGCTTAAAAATCAAGCAATGCAAGACTCATTAGACTATTATCTTATAAGGATATATGTAATCGATTTTAGATGTATCCGCTTCTATAATGTATCTAGAAATAGATCTATAAGCTTCATTTTTTACAACTTTTGAGAAGTTGAAAAGATCTCAGACATGACTGTTTAATTAGACTCTAGAAAAAACAGTTAAAGATTTACTTTTAAATCAGTGCCTAAATTATAACAGAAATTATATCTCTGTGTGTATATATATGCACATATAAATACATTTAATTATAGACCTAAGTATATACCTGAGATACTTAATTGCTGATCTCCAGTGTATTTACAAAACTGTTGAGTAGCATTAACTAAGTTAAATAAGTCTTAAGGTTTTGATCCTGTTTTTCTGGTCAGTATTATATTTCTATTTGTTTCAGCCCTTCAAACCTTCATGAAAAATAGTTTTGTTTCTGTAACTCATATAATGGTGATGATCTATAATGTCTCTAAAATAAAAAAGTTTTCTTTATCATCATTGAAGGTGAAAGTATCCTAACTTTAAATGAGGTTCTATTTGTGTGCTCTGAGCAAGTCTTATGAAAGATGTGTTTCTAGAACATTCAATGGGGCTACATGCTGGATATTTCTTCAAATTGAATGAAAAAGACTAATTTTTTTGAGACAGTTTTCTCTATATACTTGCTCTGGTTGTACTGGTACTTGTGTTGTAGACCAGGCTGTCCTGGAACACACAGATATCTGCCTGCCTATGCCTCCTAAGTGCTGGATTAAAGGTATGTACTGCCATGCCTAGCCTGATTTTTTCTTTCTTTCTTTTTTTTTTTGAAATTTTGAATTTTTTATTGGTTATTTTATTTGTTTACATTTCAAATGTCCCCCTTTCCGGTTTCCTCTCTGCAATCCCCAAATCCTATT
>BDUI01005030.1:88469-100938 GCA_002335545.1 Apodemus speciosus
TAATTTTTCTACCAACACTTCAACAGCATGGTGGATGATTTTGTTCCACCATGGTACACCATGTGTGAAAACAGACAGTACCCTCATGATCTGAATGTGTGCTTTCAATTAATCTTGAAATTTCACTGTCAGTATGATGTCATTGAAAATATTCTAGCTCAGCTGGTGATGGTATTTTGAGGGTTGTTGACCCTTTTTGAGATAGTGAGTTGCTGTGTGATAAACCTTGGGGTCATAATTGAACTAATTTTTTCTGATTTCTGGCTCTGTAACATGTTAGGGGACTCCAATCACATGTCTCTACCACTATGAAGTTTATCACACTTTTCCTACCAGACAAACTATTACTCAAAACAACAACCCAAACAGATCTTTCTTCCCCTGTGTTTTCTATGGCAGAATTTACCATGTGACTATACAAGTGTGGTCCTCATAAATTGTATTAGTGGCTTGTTTAATGAGAGTTCACAGTGTTTTAGCCTGTTTATCCCTTCTGCTTTGTGAAAACATTGGTTTCAACCCCTTTGCTCTTCCCATACAAGTATACAAGCAAAGAGAGTCATTTTGAAAACAAAGATCACTTACCAGTAAACAGGGGTGTGCCTGTACCTTGATCCTAGGCACCTTGGCTTCTAAAGATGTGAAATATAAATCACAGGAGTTGGATAATTTGGTGCAGGTAATAATTTCATGTAATTTCCTAGTTTAAATTTCTTTTTCTTTTTCTTTCTAGTTTTTGTACTTTTATCTTCACTAATTTACAGACTTTAGTGCCTAAGAAAAGACAGTAAGAGTTCCATGTTACTTCACTCTTAGATTTCTGCCTCTCATGTCAGATCCCTTCATGTCCTAACAGAAACAAAGTAAAACAAGGATTATATCATCAGCTATGCTGTTGAGTCTTGTTCTCCAGGGAACATGGTTACTGCTCTGAGACGGATCGGATAAGAGAATGAATAACATGTAAGGACTTCCTTAGGACATGGTACATCCTGTCCATTAAACAGGTTTAGTTGTTTATTGACAGGACACCCCCAAGTATTCAGATCCATCCATGTGAAATTTCATGTTGCTTCTGTTGAAGAACTTGAAGCACATAATAGGAAAAGAGAAGTTATAGGTAGCAACTATAGTGTAGTGATTGATTGCATGCTTAAGCTTCACAGAATCTGCATGTTTCCTTTTATGAATTAATTAAATAATTATAAAATGGAATAGATGACTTTCTGTTTCCTATAACATACTCTAAGTATTTAAAGGAAGTTATCAGGGTAATAGTTATAAGAATATTATAAGTAGAACATAACATTTACAGGAAATGACATAATGAGTAGATATTGGCCATATATTTTGGTGGATTAATCACTGATAGTTAATGCTCTCACACTGAGGCAGGCACTGGTTTATCAATAGATGTTTTTCTTTGTTACAAATTGGGGAGTGGGGTATGTGTTTGAATGTCCTTTGCTAATAGAGAAATAATATTGACATTTGTCAGTTTAACTGTTCAGGCTTGGAAGTTCTATCTGTGTTGATTAAAGATCTAAACAGATGAGAATAGAGAATAGAGAAAGGAAAGATATTTTCCTCACCCCATGACATCAAAAGCATAGGTCTATGACTAAACTCCAGTGGACTACTTGTTTCCACTTAAGAAAATTAATTTTGAGGAATTGGCAAAGGTAGGAGGGTTCTGTTAATGGCTATCTGCAATGGAGACATAGATGCCGGATGAAGTGATTACTCTTCAGCGGCAGTCGGCATTCTGAATACAACCACCAGGACTTGAGCTCCACTCTGCGTTCACTTCCTTGCTTTATTCCTGAGTCTGGCATACCAGCTTTCTAATTCTTACTGTAAGCCTCTTGCTTCATTTGTAATACATTTCTCCTTTGTTCATATTAAYTAGTATCATATTTTGCTATTTCAAATTGAGACTGCTGCCTTGTTCAGTAGATCAAGTCATCAGAAGACTGGGGCTAATAATCATAAAGAAACCCTGGCTCCACTGTCAGGAACTTTGAAGAAGCCTGGGGCAAGAGTTCAAGAGGAGACCATTTGTTCTCAGGAGGACCAAGAACAAAGAACAGTTTCATAAACCAGACTGAGCCTGCCCTAGGTTTCTAAGGCAGTGACTCACAGAACATGCCAGCAGTGAGCCAGAGATTATTAAGTAGAATTTGCCCAGCAACTCATATTACAGGAACAATCATTGTATTGATTCTATTTGAGCATTCTGTAGCCAGGTGTTTTATAGATTATGATAAACAGACCTCAGGCTTCTACAATATGGGAAACAGATCCTCTTTTTTCAGTGATCCTGTAAGGTTCAACTCTCTTTGCAGCAACACTGAGAAGGTGTTGACATTTGCTGGTAAAGAAAACAAAAGCACTGTGGTTGAAAATGTGAATTGAGGCACTGGCACAGAACTTCTTTAGAAGTTTGTTGTTGTTTTATGAGAGGAAAACAAAAGGCCAATGACCTTTGGTGTGTTGTAAAATAGTATTTTATTAAATATCTCAACTCTTTGTTCACACCTATTTATTAATTTGTGATAAAACAAAAAGCTCACACAAAGCATTCTCCTCTAACTTTGCTCCAAAGTGTGCTAGAGACTTTCTAAATTATTGAGCTCTTGAACAATCTAAAACCAACACAATTAGACATAATTGTGTTGATTTTTTTTAAAGTTGTTCATTTCGACAACCTACAGAAACTTGAAGGAAGTAGTGTTTCCCATGGACAGAGGACAGTTAGTCACAGGATGTGACCAGTGGGTCACTGAACTGATTCTTAAACCTTGGAGTCAGACCGGGTGTCATTTCCTGCTGCACTTTGACTCTTGCGTGGCATCTTGGTTTTTTATCATGGCAGCTTCGGAAAATTCAGTTGCACAAATGATTGACTCTGAGAATGAATGTGGTATGATTCACATGAATCTAAGCTAATTCACTGTGGCTCTTAGCCTAGTGTCAATAGATGTCACTGCACCTTACCTGAGGACCCTATGAGTGCTTATGAAGTCAACGGGATTGCTTAATGGGCATTTTGGCAAACATTTTGGGAAATGTAAAAATGAAATCTTTATACTACATCCTATGGTCAAAAGATTGTCTAAGGGAAATACACAGGTACATTTTTTGAGCCTAAGATTAACTGGTGAATTTTTAAAAGGAATATTCTTTTGAAAGACCCAGCAGTCTACAATGGCTCCTTAAGCTCAGACATTTGGCAAGACATTTTTCTCTAAAAGAATGAGTTGAACTCATAACAAGAGGAGAAAAATTGCAGTGCAATTATAAACTTGCATTTTCAGGTAAATATTAATACTATACTTATATCTACTATAAAGAGTTTGATAAGCATTGCAGTATTTAGAATTTTTAAATGAAATATGTAGATGTATTTATGAATGTTGATTTTTATATATTGTATAGTGCTATCTACCAGTATTGTGACTGACACAACTGAATTTATCTTTATTTGTTAAAAGCTTTATTTGTTACATCAGTATAGGAAAGGATGTCTGAGTGAATTTGAAGTAAAAGAGTCAACTGTAAAATGGACAAGTGGTTTTTTAATGTGCCAGACTAATAGACATTCATCGAAGTAGATTCTGAATTTCAGATAACTGTCAAGATCTTTCTACTTTCCTCCTTGAGTATAGCATGGAGATAGAAGAATTTACATAAGAATATGAAAAGCCATTAGCATACTCCACCTTTTTCTAGGTTTTCTTTGTGTATTTCAACCAAACATGTCAAATGCAAAAGGAAAGATGAGATTGTAATGACTTTCTGATTAAGTCAGGTATTAATAAGATGCCTTATTAATGCAAAAATAATTCTATTTTTTGAGAAACACTTTTTGTTCATTTAGTGTGGATAAATTTAGAACTTCTTAATGGATGAAAGAGTAAAAGTTTATATTTTCTCAATTTTGACATATTTGTAGATAAGTTAACATGCTGTGTGTCTCTGGTGCTGAGGCCTGTGCTTTCCTCATAGGCCTCCCTTTGCTGCTGCCCTACTGTCTGTCTGTCTGTCTGTCTGTCTGTCTGTTCATATTATTAATACATTCCTTCATCACCAGTTAATATTTTAAAGGGTTACTAAAACCAAATATTTAAGAACCATAGCATTAGCCATTCAAATTAGGCAAAGGATGGGTTAACTGAAAAAAAAAAACAAAAAAAAAAACCTTTGGTTAACAACTGAGAACTCTACTTGTCAAGGTTGAAGAGTCATCCCAAGGATAAACAGTGGTGGTGTCAGAATGTGACTTCATTTCCCAGACTTTTTCCTTGAATTTCATAATCTTTGTATTGTGTAGGGGAACACAAAAYCAAATGAGTACAGCCAGAAATCAGAGGACATCTTACTGAAGTTACTGACTTGGATATTATTTATCTAGACAGTGAACCACTGAAGAAAAAACCTGCCCAAGCTGTCTGATCACAGCATTATGGGAAAATAGAGCTAATCAAGACAATCATGAGTCGATGATGTCATTTCTGAACCAGACTATGACCAAGAGTCTTGAAATGACAYACCCTTGAGAACTCTGGAATAGCTGATAGGGCATGGTTGGGTGACAGTATTTAACCTGTACTATAATAGAGTCAGTCTGTTCTTCTGCATTATGTGTCCTGGCCATTAATATGTATGTACACATAAATATCTCATTGGTTCTTCCCTCTAGTTTTGGAAAATGTATCCTTTTTCTGTGAAAATTTATATTTTTATTAAATTATTTTATTTATTTACATTCCAAATGTTGTCTCCCTTCTCAGTCCAGTATCAACTAACCTGGACCCCTCAGAGCTCCCAGAGACTGAGCTACCAACAAAAGAGCATACATGGGCTAGCCCCCAGTACATATGTAGCAGTTACTGCTCTGTCTGGTTTTAATGGAAAGGGATATGTCTAATCCTGTAAAAATCATCCTTTCTAGAGCCTGTTATAGTTGTCTCTGGAGGGGCCCTGCCAGAGACTTAGAGAGGCAGATGCTAGCAGCCAATGATTGGACTGGGCATGGGGTCTTCAATGGAGGAGTTGGAGGGCAGACTGGAGGAGCTTAAGGTTGGGAAGAACAACGATGTAGGCCAACCAGATGCCTCAGGGCTCCCAGGGACTAAACCAAGGGGTACACATGGTTCCAGCCAAAAGTGTGGACGACGTATGCCTTATCGGGCATCAGTGGGAGGAGTGGTCCTTGGTCTTGTGAAAGCTCAAATGATGCCCCAACAAAGGGAAGTCAAGGGAGGGAGGTGGGAGTGGGTCGGGTTGAGGGACATATGCTTGGAGGCAGGGGGTCAGAGGAGGGGTTGAGGGTTTTCGGGGAGGGGGGAAACTGGGAAAGGTTTTAGCATTTGAAATGTAAATGAAGAATATATTCAATAAAAAAAAATCATCCTTTCTAATGGCCACAACCTTTTGGTATTTGCAGAGCAATCACAATCTTTGATCTCATCATGACTTCCTTTATGTGTGTGACAGCTATTCTGTTTTCACCCTGTCCACAGTGGGGGTAGGGTAGCATTTGTAGCTTAYCTATGAACATATTTATTCAAGTTTGTGGAAATGTCCTGGGAAGGAGTTTGAGAAGTGTCAGTGTAGAATGTTTGCAAAGACTTTCCTGATACAGCGACAACAAAAATTTACATACTACTTTGTGGGAAAAATGATCTTTTATTGCAACATTCTGCTTTCAATAAACCAAGCCTGGTATTATTCTGAAGTCTGTCATTTCTCTATYTATAGTCAAAAGATAAAATCATGTACCTGTGAGGCACACAACTGGGGCTTCAATGTGCAGCAGTGTTATGAGTTCATCACTACTATGAAACTACTTAGCATACCTGGTACTACACATAGAAATATCTTCTATTTTTTTATGTATGGTGACTTGAGATCTACTGCTTAGCAAATATGAAATATATAGCCTATTGGTATTTACCTTTATTCTGTAGCACCTTAGACATCTGTAAATAGTCCCCTAGTAGAAAGTTTATACCTCTGACCATCTGTTCATTGTCCCTCCTTCCAGGTATCCACAGTTAGCCTCCTAATTCCACTGTTCAATGTCATTATTTTTGCTTGAACAGTTACCATAGATGATGTGATATCTGTATTTCCACTTGTCCTTCATTCCTATTATTGCAAAAGGAAGACTTCCTTCTAGTTTCAGAACTGAAAGTGTGTGTGTGTGTGTGTGTGTGTGTGTGTGTGTGTGTATGTGTGTGTGTTGGGTAAACACATATGTCTAAATTGTCTTTATCCATTGATGGACATTTGGAACATCCACCTGTCTTAGCTCTTGTTTTGAATACTATAATTATGACAGGTGTGCAGAGAGTTATTTAAAATAGTGATTTCACTCTCTGTCACAATAAGCCCAGAAAGTATGATTTATGGGGCATATGACAGCTTGCTTTTCAATTTGGATGAGAACTCAAAATTTGTTTTCCATAATGGTTATATCAAACTGATTCTCTAAACAACAACAACAACAATAACAGCAGCAGCTAACCTGACAGTATTCTGTTTTTTTCTCCACACCTTCACTGATGGTTGTCATCTAATTTCTTTTTTAAATAATAACCACTCTATCAGATGCAAAGCATGTATCAGTTTTGTTTTGAAGTGTACTTTGAAGGAGAAGAGTGATGTGGGACACCTTTTCAAATGTTTGTTGTCCATTTGCATACCTTTTTTGGAGAAATACATATTTCAACCCTTTGCCCATTTCTACTTGGGTTATTTACTTAATTCTACTCAATTGTGTGACTTCATTGTGTATTATGGACAATGGTAACTAACCTTTTATCAGATAGATGGCTTGGAAACATTGTCTTCTGTTTCATAAATTCTCTGTCTCTCTGTCTCTCTCTGTCTGTATCTGTCTCTGTCTCTGTCTCTCTCTCTCTGTCTCTCTCTCCTTATTCACTTTACATCCTGCTATTACCCAACTCCTGGTCAGCTCCTCCCACAATACTTTCCCCATAATCCTTTCCCTTCTGCTCTCAAGAGTTCAGTCATGCTAGACTCTCTGCAAGCATAACAGAGTATCATTAGTAGTGTCCCAAAAGGACATGCATGGTATATATTCACTTCTAAGTAGATATTACCCATAAAATACAGGATACTTTACAGACCCAAGGAGGCTAGACAGGAAGAGGTGCACAAGGAAGGATTCTTTTGAGTATCACTTGGAAGGGGGAATGGAATGGTCATGGAAGGCAGATGGAGGGAGGGAACTGATGGGGGATATGAAGGGGAGTGAGAGGTTCAAGATCCTGTAGGAAACAAGGGGGTTGGCCAGATGGCAATGAGGATGAATGGAAATCTGCAACTGACTGACTGATGATTAAAGGGTAACTCCAGGAAGAGATGGAGACCTTCCATCTAGGCGATAGGGGAGGCACCCAAGAATCAATGAAGGTGTCACAATGCAATGTGACTTGCAGCATTGGAGATATGGAGCCCTGGGAGGCTGTCTCCCATGGCCAAGCAGGAACCCTGGTAGAGTGATAGGAATACTAACCTACTCATAAAACATTCCACCAAAATTTTATTCCATCCTTAAGAGTTTTTCAGGGATTAGGCATGCATCAGAGACTGAGGGAATACCCAACCAAATTGTGTCTTTACCTAGAATTTTTGAGACTTTTTGCTTGCTTATATCTACTTTTGTTGCCTTTCCTTTGGGAGTCATCATTTCAAGAAATGCTGGCCAAGAATATTTTTCTTGGAGTCAGCAATATGGCTCACAGTTAAAGGCACTTGCCATACCTAGCCTATTKAATTTGACTATACAGGGACACATGGTGAAAAAGAATCGAGTCACTCAAGTTGTCCTTTTACTTCCATTTGTACACTGTGGCATGCATGTGTGCACGCATACTCACATACAGCAATTACATAAATATCGGAAGATAATAATATTTTTATACATTTTATTCAAATGAGTTAGTGTCTTAGATTTACATTAAGATATTTTTAGAACSTTTGTTAATTGTGTATGCCCATGTGTGCATTCACATGTTTGTGCATGTATTATATTCAATCCAATTTCTTTCTGCATGTGGATATATAGCATTCTTAAAAATATTTGGCAAGGAAATTATCTTTGTCTTTGGTTTTCATAYTGTTTCTTGAGTATTGGAGCACCTTAGGATGCTATTCTGAATCCGTCAGGTATAGTACTTTTTGGGTATCTTCCCTGGCAGGTTCTGAAAAATAAAAAGTATTTTAAAATTCATTTCAAGATAACGGAGTAGTAGAGCAGGAGATGTAACCAGGAAATGCTTAAGTCGCAGGTCATGCGGAATTTCCACAATAGCAAACCTTTACCCAGCCTAGGTTCTTATAAAATCTAGCATTATTAGCATGGAGAATTCATCCTTGAAAGGTTTTCTTGGGTTGGCCTGCTTTCGAAAAATCATTAGCTATATTGGATATTATATTAGGCATATTAAGGTACAYAAATTGMAAATACTCTCTAATGTCCTGGATCAGGGTAGTTACTAGGCAATTGATCTTGGCTTCTTTATTTCTCTCATTCCTGTTATACATAACTCTAACAGCTTGGAGTACACTCTCGCTTGAAAACAAACACAGTCATCCAGAAAGAATCTGAATAGTAGAGAACATGTGATTTTTATTTGTAGGTTGATAATTTAGTGGAGAAGAATCAGTTGTCCAAGGCCACCGATATTAACACTAATCACATTGATAAATAAGACCAAGCTGCTTCTAAAGTTTTCAGGGGAGATCTACTATATGTACATGCCAAACTGTTTGAGAAACAAGAGTACAAATCAAGGTAATAGGAGGAAAGCATTTCATTTTCTGACCATTCTGCCTCTGGTGATTTGTTTTTAAACAGAACATTACCTTGGTTCCTGAAATTTCACCATTCCTAATGTAGGCTAAGAGTTAAAAGGTCCTGATAAATACTAGCATGCTTCTTTCAAAGTGCTGACATGTTAAGTCGGAGGAAGAATATTAAAGCAAGATGCAAGAAGATGCAGGGAGATGAGTGTTATAGGCAAATAAATCTTACTGTCTGTGAGATGTATAGAGAATAAAGGAGAGTTGGAGACCTCCCTGATGAACCACTGTGGAGTCTATTCATAGCTGTGGTTTGAAATCAATTGGGGTGGACATTTGCTCTCTGGGAGTTATGTTTATGTGGAGAAAGACATATTTATCTCTGTCCAGATGTAGATATGAACAGAAGGAAACTTTAAAAAAAAANTTTGTTAATTGTGTATGCCCATGTGTGCATTCACATGTTTGTGCATGTATTATATTCAATCCAATTTCTTTCTGCATGTGGATATATAGCATTCTTAAAAATATTTGGCAAGGAAATTATCTTTGTCTTTGGTTTTCATACTGTTTCTTGAGTATTGGAGCACCTTAGGATGCTATTCTGAATCCGTCAGGTATAGTACTTTTTGGGTATCTTCCCTGGCAGGTTCTGAAAAATAAAAAGTATTTTAAAATTCATTTCAAGATAACGGAGTAGTAGAGCAGGAGATGTAACCAGGAAATGCTTAAGTCGCAGGTCATGCGGAATTTCCACAATAGCAAACCTTTACCCAGCCTAGGTTCTTATAAAATCTAGCATTATTAGCATGGAGAATTCATCCTTGAAAGGTTTTCTTGGGTTGGCCTGCTTTCGAAAAATCATTAGCTATATTGGATATTATATTAGGCATATTAAGGTACAYAAATTGMAAATACTCTCTAATGTCCTGGATCAGGGTAGTTACTAGGCAATTGATCTTGGCTTCTTTATTTCTCTCATTCCTGTTATACATAACTCTAACAGCTTGGAGTACACTCTCGCTTGAAAACAAACACAGTCATCCAGAAAGAATCTGAATAGTAGAGAACATGTGATTTTTATTTGTAGGTTGATAATTTAGTGGAGAAGAATCAGTTGTCCAAGGCCACCGATATTAACACTAATCACATTGATAAATAAGACCAAGCTGCTTCTAAAGTTTTCAGGGGAGATCTACTATATGTACATGCCAAACTGTTTGAGAAACAAGAGTACAAATCAAGGTAATAGGAGGAAAGCATTTCATTTTCTGACCATTCTGCCTCTGGTGATTTGTTTTTAAACAGAACATTACCTTGGTTCCTGAAATTTCACCATTCCTAATGTAGGCTAAGAGTTAAAAGGTCCTGATAAATACTAGCATGCTTCTTTCAAAGTGCTGACATGTTAAGTCGGAGGAAGAATATTAAAGCAAGATGCAAGAAGATGCAGGGAGATGAGTGTTATAGGCAAATAAATCTTACTGTCTGTGAGATGTATAGAGAATAAAGGAGAGTTGGAGACCTCCCTGATGAACCACTGTGGAGTCTATTCATAGCTGTGGTTTGAAATCAATTGGGGTGGACATTTGCTCTCTGGGAGTTATGTTTATGTGGAGAAAGACATATTTATCTCTGTCCAGATGTAGATATGAACAGAAGGAAACTTTAAAAAAAAAACCAGACTGAGCCTCAAGGTTTTTCTATTATTAAAACTTCTATAGAACCATCATCTGGTTTGAAACTTTTATAACAGCAGTAGGGGCTTTTGTTCTCTACAAAGCGAAAGCAGAGCTCTTTGACTACATAGTCTAGTCAAAGGTACTTCCTCGTCCACTGAACTCTGCTTCAAACCAAATTACTCACGGCATGGGTARCAAATTCAACTTGGATGCAATTGTATGTTTCTATGGTCAGCTCTATTAATCTGGAGGCTGAGACTGAAGTATCAATCACTTATGGCCAGGACTTTCAAGGTTAAAATATAGTGATACCCTATTTGTAAAATCTATTTAATTGCTTCAATGATATTTATCAATCTATTTATAGATTAGTCACTTGCCTGTTTAAGGAATTGTTACTATTTATGTGACTAATATCAAACTCTAATGAACATAGCTAGAATTTGTTTTATACATAGACATTATTATAAAGGCATATGTTTAAGACTGACGGTTGTGTGGAAGCCTTTGTATGACTATTGTGCTAAACGGTTTGGATAATAGTAATAAACAGATATTGAAGGACTTAATAAAAGAATCACCACAATCATTAAAATGTTTTAAATAGTTCAGTATGATTTTAATATTGAATAATTGAGATAAAAGATTAAGGGAAAGGTCCATTAGAATACTACTTAAGTTTTATAGATAAGAAATTTCAGGAGGTTTCTAGAGCAAAATCGAGGTGATATATAGAAAAGCAGTAGTAAACTAAATGTAAGACAACATGAACAAAATTTGTGACTGGATGCTAATTAATTAAATGCTAATCCTTTGAGGTCGTTGCCCTATTGTTTCTCTACTAAGTGAGTTTAGTTCTAATAATGTGTTTTTATAATCGATCCATTCTAGAGCAGAGTTTTCAAAGTCAAGTTATATGGCCCCCATATGGAGTAATATGAAGTGCAGTTACTTCATACTACCACCCACACTAGGATACYGCATACACTGTGCCTTTCTGTTCACTYTCCCTCAAGTTTCAGCTCACTCCACAGTAACCATCTGCGGCTGAGCAGTGTTGTCGATAGCACTGGGACTGCTTATATTTTGTTGCTARTTCTGCTCTTCTTGAAGGGTCTTTGAGAAGAAGAAATGAGTTGTTACTCAGGTGTCTTCCTGTGACCCTTTATCCCACCTTAATTTGTAAAATAAAGGCTAGAGCTGGTGATTGGGCAGGAGAAAGGAAGATGGAACAGAAAGTTTGGGATAGAAGGAGGATGGGGAAGAAGAGAGGACAACTGAAGAATAGGTGGAAGGAAAGTGGAGCAGAAGCACGTGGCCTGGAGAAACTGCAAGTTATAAGGGGTCTAATAGATGGGGAAGAGGGTAGTGTAGTGGTAGATCTGCCCAATCTAGGTGTGCAATTTGTATGCATATCAATTGAGTTGTGTTGTCTTTGCCCAGGCTTATTTGGGTTGGAGATTTACCGCAATAGAGCACCCTTATCCCCTGTGCATGTATGTGTGTGCGTCTTTCCGATTCACTTGCTCCCTATAGCTTCAACACTCTGGTCTCATCCCACAGTTTAAACAAAATAAACAGTCTGAGAACACTAAGTCCAAGCGTGGGAAGTAATAGAGTGCTGTCCCAGACCTAATTCTAAATTTTCCCAGGCTATAGGTYATCTGACAACAGATACTATGATGTCATGAGCCTGTCTTGTTTTATAGAATTTTTTCCAGTCTATACATGTTTCTGGCATTTTATTTGTAAACATCTGGCCTACTGTCATCACTGGTAGAAGGAATTCAGGGAGGCAGCAGAGTAGAATAGGGACATCTGCCCTTCTATCCCTGCCCTGCTGTGTTCTGTGAGCCATCAGTCATCACAGTCACTCTTGGTATAGGTGAGATCGTCAATGGTAACAACATTGAAGTTGGATTTTAGGTGGTAGTTCTCCCCAGATGGTTGCC
>BDUI01005032.1:36704-50393 GCA_002335545.1 Apodemus speciosus
TCCATCACTCAAGAAAGTCAGGACAGGAACTCAAGCAGGGCAGGAACGGTGCTGCTTACTGGCTTGCTCCCCTTGGCTTGCTCAGCCTGCTTTCTTATAGAACCCAGGATCACTAGCCCAGGGTTGGTACCACCCATAATAGACTGGGCCCTCCCCCATCAATCACTAATTAAGAAAATGCCCTACAGCTGGATCTCATGGAAACACATTCTCAATTGAGGGTACCTCTGTTCAGATGACTCTAGCTTGTATCAAGTTGACATAAAACTAGCTAACACAGGGACCCATCCTTTAGTTCTGTTTTGAGATTTATTTTTGTCCCATACACTAAAACTAGATTTAGGTTCCCTTAGGTCCAGCTCTGCAGAATCTCTCCTCTAATCTCCYCAAGTCCTTCCTTTGTTCTCATATCCCAAGAGAGTGGTTGYTTATAAGAGCTTTTATTTCTTAAGGTCTAATTTCTGTTTAACAAGTTCCATATATTAAAAAAATTGGCTGTGTCAAATAACACAAGTGTCCCTTGYCTTCCTGGCTAAATCCTTACTGATATATTATGTGTGCATATTTAAAATGTATACTTTATGCTTATTCTTACTATACATGTGGACAGGAAACAGAAGAATACAAAAGTCGGAAGTGAAAATGACCATACATATGCTGACAGAGTCAGACAAGGCAGACCATTGGGAATGTATTAAATGTGTTTCATCAATCTCCATCCTTCCCCACGGCCACTGAAAATGTATCCCAATGGCAAGAAAGAAAASAAAAGAAGAACAGGAGTTGCTTTCATAGAAACACAGTTAAAAATCATTAGGCTGTCACACTACCAAATCAGAAAGACTTTGTTGATAAATAGTGAACAAATCATAAGTCTATAGTTTTCTCTGAGTAATTTGTGGGGAAACGGCATATCTGATGGTTAATAAGTTGCAGTATTTCATCCATCTTTTACACACTGCCCGTATTTGACATCAGTGGYTTTCTGGGGTATTTACCCACAGTAATGGGACAGTTACTTCCAGCATTATGCTCAACAGCTTTGGTAGACATGTASTCTGTGGGTTCTCTATCCTTCCTTCATCATGTGGGGAGGTTCGCCCTTTATGCAGCTGCCCATGCTGACTTGCCTACTTACTCTCAACCCCTCAGGAGKGTYGCCAAGATCCTCAAATTTCCACAACACAAAAATCTTTGGTGTGGTCAGTCTTTCTGTTGCTAATTTTAATACAAAGACAATTCAGTAAGAAAGAGGTTTCTTAGAGGTCCAAGGAAMATGTGTAGTTACTATCCAGCAGATATATTAACCTCAAATCCATCTCAAGAAAATATTCTATACTACACATGTCACATTGACTAGATGGGCATTTTTCTAATCAAGATTTTTGCCATATCTCCTTAAGGAATTTGACATGCACACAGTGAGCATGGTGTTCTACATCATGTAGGTATGGATATGGCCCCTGTTTCCTTGTGCTTACACATAGTATCAAATAYCATTTACCAAATATGAAGTCCAATATTAAAGTTCAATGGTGTTTTAAATTAATGTATACAAAGTATCCAATATCCAGACATCTATTAATAGTCATCAGCAATGTAAACTCTTTGAATCAGCTAAGTATCCTATCATGTCTAAACTAGTCAGGAAAGTGACTTTGAGTCTGCCCAGAATATTGGGGAACTCTGGGATAAGATTCTGAGCTCCAAGGACTTGCTAATTCTAGTAAAAGTTCTCAGCTCACCCTACAGGACACACAAGGACCCCACAGTTCCCAAACATGGAAAAGCATCTGAATTGCTCTGCCACATACAATAGTGAACAGGCCTGGTGGGTTAACTGCCTAACTTCCTTGCCCTTGTGCTGAGCAGTGCAGATGGTCCCAGCAGGAGCAGACCCTGCTGCCTAGTGTCAAAACACACTCAATAAAACTCTGGCGCTCTTGTCTCACATCACAACTTCCTTCCTAGAATCACTTCAGAAATGAAGATTTAGTCCCAGGTTCTTGCTTTGAAGTCTACACTGGGACACTCAAGCTAAGATAGACACATCAGGGGCTCCCTGGTGTGACCACTGCCATTCTCTTGTTTACTGCCTAGTCTACTTCTGGGCTGAGATCAAGCCAACCCCACAGTCCATCCTCTCTCCTGTAGAGATGCTTTCTAGACTTCCACAAGACCACCTCATGTTTTCCATAAAGGCAATTAATTTTCAAGCATATTTAACATCTAAAGGATACATGGAGTGAACTTGACAAGACCATACTCCCAGGCTGTAGTGAGATGCAAACATAGAAAAAGAGTGCTAGCTAAGGAAAAGTCCATGTAAAAGATGGAAACTCGATACCATCTGTTACATAAAATTAGCCATCAAAAACTGTATGTGGTGGATACATTTCACTTAAGTAATTGTAGCTATTAACTAGAATCTAACCTACCCTTTCATCTCAAAATTACAGAATAAATATCCAGGCAGAGTTCAGGTCCTATACTATGTAACCAGTTTCATTACAACTACTGCAAAAAGGAGAGATAGAAAGCACTCACAATCTCTGTCTGGTGCCCTGTAGCTTTTACTGATACTGAAATACATTCTCTCCAAAAGCTATGGATTTAACATGTCACTTTGTGTCACCTCCAAATATAACTAAGAGTGCTGAGATCCCCCCTGCTTCCTTGACAGATGACAGTTAACATCTGTGTCCCACAGAGCTGATTTAAAACTCTATCTGCAGGGATCATTCTTATCTGTGTGGCCTAGCTAATGCTCCACCTAGGACGAATCTGACAATGTGTTGCCTGGCTGCTGGGATAAATGGTGAGACATGATATGAAGACCTTGCCACCCCAAATGCTGCCCAAAATATACCAACAGCAGACTCTCACTGGGGGTGAGACTGTGCCTATGATTGYTAAGATCTGGGTCTCCCTTCATTTCAGACATTCTGGCCTCCAATAACTACAGGAACCTGGGTCACGGATCTTCTGATTACATTGTGGTCTTGAATCTCACAGGAACCACTCATGTGCCTTTTGATAAATCTTTGCTTCCCTCTACCTCCCTGATTCTTGATGTAAAAAGAAATGAAATGTCACCCATCTGCCTATTTCACTTGGTTTAAAAAATAGGAAAAAAATGAAAATGAAAGAAATCTCTGTCTAGGGTACAAAGATATTCTGGTGTGGAAATCGCAGAAAGAAAAAGTAAAAGGAGGCTCTTCACCAAAGATGGCATCTAARAAWAAATAAATAAAAGAAGCAAGGGGAGGAGGTAGAGAGGGAAGAAAGAAAAGAATAAAAATTCACATAGTATTTTTAATGGACAAGGGAGAAGAGATTGGACAGGAAAGTGTACGTGTGTGCTATGCACGCTCACCAAAGCACGTGCATGCAAATGAGGTCAGAGTGCATTTCCTTATCACTCCCTATCTTGATTTTAGAGAGAGGCTCCTTCACTGAACCCGGAGCTGCTGATTTGTCTAAACTGAGTGTCCAAAGAGCTCCTGGAAGCTGCCTATCTCCACTTCTTCCCCTCAGCATGGGGCTTACAGCCATGTGAGGTTGTGGCTAGCTTTTATGTGGGTKCCAGGGATTCAAACTCAYRWCCTCGTGCTTGTATAGCWAKCAGTTTAGCAGCTGAGCCATCTCCCCAACTCCTGAATAGAACATTTTTAAAAATTTGTTTTGCAAATAGGAAATAACCAGAAAATGTTCAAAACTCACAGAGAGCAATAAATATAGTATGCCAGTCTGAAACAATGAAAAGAAACCATAAGCAAGATCATACTATACTGTGCACATGACACTAATGTCTGCTAGTTGTGACTAGGTGTCCTTGTTCATCCTTCATGTTTATGGGAGGGGATATGGAATCAGAAGTGTCCACTGAAGATGTCTTCAAACCTAATTATTTACTGGTGTCTTCCTACGGATCTTTCACATGAATTGATTATGAAGGCAACCACTGAACATTCAGTTAAGAATAAACTAGTAAGTCCCCAGCCATTTTTCTCTGCAAATTTATCAGACAGCCACTGAACCTTCCATATTGCCCGGACAGGTGCTAGCCACAGGCTTCCTTTGTGTGGGAGGCTGTATCTGTGCTTCGACTTTTACTTTTCTAGGTTCTTCATAGTGTTTTAATTTGTGAATTTGTGCTCCTGGGTTTGAGATTTTACTCTCAACTCTGTCCTGAGAACATGAACTCATCTTGAAACATCATTTCCCCAGAAGGTTCCTCACTCTGGGTCTTTCTTATGAGGACAAGATTTGTTCTAGACCCCACTGATAGTCACAAATCAAAGCCTGATGCTCTCCCCACCTTCAAACACTCTGCATTAGACTACAACTGCTGTCTTTCAATCAAGCCTAGTACTTGTTAATTACTACCTTGTTTTCCTGTCTCTCTCTCTCTCTCTCTCTTTCTGTGTGTGTGACCATTAATGTTGATTTACCTTGAAATTTAAAACCATTAATAAAAATGCATCTTACTGTTCTAAAGCTCCCCATTCATCTTATAAATACACCCTCTGAGTTAGTCATAGGCCCAAACTCATATTAAAAATCACTCCCCTAGATATTTTTATATCTATAGAACTCCAGCAGTACCAAGCTATTACTAAAAGTGCCTCTTCTGGTCTACCCACTTACATTTGAGGGCTACTCCTAGACCACCCATCCGACCACCACATGGGTCATTGATAAATACATAAACTTGTTTCTGTAACAAATCACTGGAAATCTCAGGTTAAACAGAGGCATATGAACTCATTGCAAGTTTTGGTGCATTTTCACATGAGAGCATAGGTTTCCAAAGAAGATGTACAACAAACTTCATTGACTGAGAGTTCACTAGGCTAGTCCCTCATGACACGCACTTATGGAACTTTGTTTGAGTCCATCTGTAGGTTGCCTTTTTATCATTCATTGGGCTACTATACAGGCACAGTTCGAGCCATTGAAACAAACTGGATTGGAATGGGATGGCAATAAATTGGGAGAGTAGAAGGAAGTCACTTAGCATAGGATCAAATCAAATAGATTTAAGTGGACAGGAACTCCTTGGAATGCTAGTGGTTTACCCAAAATACACAGCAGAACTGTATTGAAGCTTACCTTCAGCCCTCCAACTAGATTGGATACATCATTCTGGCTATTCCCCATTGGCACTGTCTCCTAACTAACTGAGCAGATAAATGTTTAGCAAATATGTGGCAAGAGACCCAGCATCTCCAGTGATGTCTCTCAGGAGCTCCATGGGCAGAAATGCTCACATCAGAAGGCTTCTGAGTTTCTCTTTCAGAAAACCATTCGCACTAACTGTCCCCTTGTTCCTTATTTCACCAGGTTAGCCCCAATCTCATTGTGTGTTGGTTTCCTACCCAGGATTCTCTGAACAGCTAAAGGCAAACCACTTCTTCCAAACCAATATATATTGTCTCCCCAGAACCTTGTGCTTCCAAGGCTAGCCCTCTCTGTCCTTGGATTCTATTTGTTTGCTTTTTGTTTTTGCTTTTGTTTTTAAACACAATGGATCCACTACTGATTCCTAATTGAAGCCAAGTTCTGAAAAACTTACGTTTACTGGCTGTGTATACTTCCAGCCAGTCCTCTGACTTGTCTAGGACCTAGCTGTTTCTTCCAGGCTGGTTCCAGWGACAACTGTCTCTACTCTTGCAGATCCTAGATGGCAGAAAGTCAGAGAATAGAGAACTTGTTCCACTCCAGTTAAGTTCATTGAAGTTAGGGCCCCCCAGAGCTAACATCCATGATCCTGGCACAAATCAAGACAGTGAGTTCAAGGTAGTTTGTTTCCAATGCCTTGAAAGTAGGTAACCTCAACAGGATTTGAGAATCAAGCCTGTTCTATCCAAGTCTATATAGATCTAGCTCCATACTCTTATATTCTAGGGGTGTTCTGTAGCAGTTCCTTCCTAATTGTCAATAAGAAAAGCATTACCTTCTGTGTGCTATGCTTTATGGTACCTGAAATAATTTTGCTTGGGACCTAAAGGAGTGGAACAATGATTTTTCCAGAGACCCCTAGGTTCTTACCTAAGATTAAATTTTTCTACTGGTTTATTTCCTTCTGGAAAACCCTTTCACTTCTCAATTGACTAGGAAATCACATGGCTCGAAATTACATAGTTCTACCCACTAATTCTAGTCCGTGCACAAAGCAGACCTTCTCATGGGCATTTTCTACCTTCTGAGGCTTTCTGCGTTGCCTATTTCCAGATACCCCTTGTTCTAACTGCTTGTCCTCGAGCCATTCACACCCCCACATGCTTCCAGAACTTCTCAAGACAGCTTTCTGAGCTGCTGCTTAGACCAGAACCAAGCCTGGTCCTATTCTACTTTTGAATCCTGCTTCTTCTACATCTGTCTCCAATTTGAAAATATCTAYAGCAAAGCGAGATGGTTAGAAAGGGGAAGAGTGTGAGGCTGGATTCAAGATAACCAGTTTTGTTCTCTTTGTGCATAGCTTCCAGCAGTCAGTTCTTCAAATCGTAGGTTCTCCTACCAACGGCCAAGTGCCCCCAGCTCTGGGCAGTTTGATTTCACAAGAAGGCAGACTTTTACGTTCACACGGCTTGGGTACTCTCTGTTGAGAATTGACTTTCCAAGGTGAGCTGTGTGTCTTGGCTGCTGAGAAGTCTCCGTGTCTCTAATTGTGCTCCTAACTTGGAAGCTGTTGGGGTGCTTGGAGCGGCAGAGAATTCCTGATGTGTGAGCCTTCCACGGGAGGCACTATTTCAATAGCAAAAGGCTAGCACATCTGATGGGCAGGCTGCCCACTGGGCCAGCTCGTCTGCCAACACTCCCACATTTATTAAGGTTCTTTTGTGAGATAAAGAGGCTGGACACCTGGATCCTTCCAAAAACAAAACAAAATTAAGGCTGCAATTACCTGTCTGCTCGGTGCAAGGCAACCTACCCCGCTGTCCTGTGGCTTTTGTTGGTGACAAGCAGATGTCACCCAGAGCAATTTGGAAACCCGAGCAAACAGCATTCAGATAAGGTTCAAAAGATGAACTTAATCCAAAAGTACAACCAACGTGCCAGAGTGACTAAAGGAGCCCATACACGGAGCCGGAAGACAGTAAGGAGACTCAATACACCAGCACTTTTGACTTCCAATTCCAAGCACGACTTCCACTCCTACTGGAGTTTGACCCAGACTCAAGCACCTAGCATCAGTTCCAAGTCTCCTCTAGATTCTGTTGACTTCATGGGCATTTATTATTTTTTCTAACTCTTAGAACCAAATTTCAGGCACATGTTGCTGCTTGAAGTTCATCAGTCTTAGATTTTATGTCCACCGTCATCCCGTGTATCTGTCTGGGAGCCCATTCTGTACTTTCCTGAGATATTTTTCATAATAGAAAGATCAAAAGCCATGTCAGTTCTGTGGCTCATTCTTTTAAAGAAAGGAGTCCTCACTCCTTTGTTGTGAACAAGTAGGAAGCTGTTTGGAGTTCTGTCACAGGACCTTCCCCTTGATACTTGCTTCACTGCTCACCTCGCTTAATGTACAAGAAACTTCAGCAAGTCCAACCACAGAATTGGCAGTAAGTTATTGATCACAAGCTCTGGGCCATTCTAGGAACGTTTGGTTGGGCTTGGATTATAATTCCACTTCCCAGTCTATACTTCTTTAAACTGTCCTTTATCCCTTGTTCAAACTTCTCCCATACTGTGCCCCCTGTTCAGCAACTCTCAGCTTCCAGTTTCCTGCAAAAGCTGCAGTACACCATTCCCTTACATAAAGTGAACTTTGTAAAAGGTCATCCTGGTCTTCTTCTTTTTTCAAGATCTGTAAAGGCACTGGGCAAATCTATTTCTTTATAATTCCCATGATACTTTATCTTTTTACATAATCCTCAGAGAGTACGTTCCAAGACACTAGTAAATGCTTGGACCTATGGTCATACCAGACCCTGTACATGCTGTTTTCCACGTGTATACCTAAGAGGAAGTTCAATTTATAATTAAATAGGAGATTAACAATAAGAATTGTTAATAAAAACAGAACAATTAAGCAATTAGTTATAATAAAAGGTATGTGCATGTGGACTACTTCAAAACATCTTATTAAATCTAGTATGGAAGCTCATGTTTTTAATTTTAGCACTCGAGGCAGAGGCAGAGGCAGAGGCAGAGGCAGAGGCAGAGGCAGAGGCAGAGGCAGAGGCAGAGGCAGAGGCAGAGGTAGAGGCAGGATGCTGACTTCCGCATTCGGCATGGGCTCCTTAAGAGACTGGGCTCTAGCCGGGCGGTGGTGGCACACGCCTTTAATTTTAGCACTCGAGGCAGAGGCAGAGGCAGAGGCAGAGGCAGAGGCAGAGGCAGAGGCAGAGGCAGAGGCAGAGGCAGAGGTAGAGGCAGGAAGGCCTCTGTGCTTTTGAGGCCAGTCTGGACTACATAGCAGATTCCAGACCAGCCAGAGCTATATAGTGAGACCCTTACTCAAACATACCTTAGAGTGTAAACTCTCCTTTTTGATGACAGAAGATTCTATGCCTAAGTGATGAGGTGCAGTAAGATGAATGATAGTGTACTGATAAACTACGTAAGAGTTATTTCAACATAGTCAATAATGTGAGGATTAATCTGTTAACCGAGAAGCTACTAAGTGACACACAGTAAAGAGTATATATGGCATGAAAACATGGTCCATGTGGGACAGAGCTGGATAGTGTAAGAGTTCATCACTTTACTCAGAATAATATACAGTTTTTAACTTATGAAAGATTCAGTCCCGTAATATTTTGGATAACCACCATACTTGGGATTGTCAAGAATGAAGTCACATGTACCTGCTTAGTAAACATGGAATATATGATTCTAAAGCTGCCACATCAAAAAAGTTGCACAGATGTGGCCTCTGATAAGAATAAAATTATAAACTATGGAAGGCATCCCATGAAGTGGTGGTTAGGCTGCGCAGTACTATGTGTTTAAGGGAGAGAGGGAAAGTATCAACCATATTAAAACAAAAGTGACCTAAAACTGTTGCAAATTTTCTAAAGGGTGATAGTGAGTTCACAATTACTTTAAAAACAACGAGGAAAGTGACTTTTAACTTAAAGAAGAGATGTAAGGCCAAGATGAAGATTGTCTTGGTAATGTCTCCTTCGTGGCATTGCTATATCTTATACCATGTTAGGTGTCTATAACAGGGAAAGTAAACATGCCTGAAAAGTAAAAAAGATTAATGTCCCAAATCTTGCTCTTGAAATCAACATAAAAAGTGCAAAGAAGAAATGGGCACTGAATTGAAGAAAATATTCATGTGGAAATTTTTAAGTATTTTGTGATAAGCATGCAAGGGGTTGACCTGTAACAGGTGAGGRTACACTTAGTACACACCATAAATAACAAATAAGCAAATAAAATAAATAACAAATAAAATGTTCAGTGTCAAGAATAGAAGTGATGAAGACTGAGATCACATGGATGCCCAAGCATAATAGGCTATCRCCAGTTATGTTGGTTTTCCCTACAAAACTTGATGGTAACACTCTATACAGAATATGAAGATATTAAGCTGATACTGATCTGAAAACTTTATCCTTAACTGGCTAGCTGCTGTAGTGATAGATGGTGCTATTCAATCTACCAAAAAGAAGTAACTATCAATCTTACCCAGCTGTATACACTGCAAGCTAAGTTAATAATTGCCCTACCAAGACAGACACACTAATGCAAAAGTGGCACACATGTCATGGAAGTAACCAACCATTTTCATGATTAGCGTTAAGTCCCACTCCGTCAGATGCAACCTATACTCAGTCCTATTCTCTGGCCAAGAACTGATGGTGCAAAAAAAAATCACAGCTCCCAGAGGAGAAACTATTATTATTATTATTATTATTATTATTATTATTATTATTATTATTATTTGGTTAAATTGATAAATTAAACAAACTCTTAATAACCCATCTTTGTACCAAAGATTAGTTCATCAGAGAGTTCAAGCCTCATCAGAGATGTGCTTTTTCTAGTAGATGGTAATCACTTCAAATATTCACAACTGCTCAAAGTATAGAGAGTAATAGTCTGCAGAATGCTCAGCACTAAAGGGAACATCACTATGATATCCCCTTCTCCAAAGGCTAAGAGATAATTGCAGAAGAGGAGGTGAAAGTATATAAGGGCAAGAGGGTATGGGTGACTACAAAGAAACAGTATCCTCCAGACACAGTAGGGCAGCTGCACACAGGAAACCATAGCAGTTGTGACAGCATGCACAATCCTCTTGTAATCTCAGGCTACATCAAATTCCAGCCTGGACAATGGAAGTGGATACAGAGTTTCACTCCAGCTGAAGTTGTAGCTTCTGGGAGAGGAGGAGTCAGTTTTCTTTAAGGGTGTACCCCTTGGTAACTCAGATATACTTCCAGTGGAAGGCTACAAATCTGAGAATATGTGCACAATACTAATTGAACTTAATAGATAAAACAAAAAAGAGGATGCAAAGTTGGGTGGGAAGGAAAAGGTGGATCTGGAAGAAGAGGGAGGAGGTTAAATGTGATAAAAATAAACACTACTAAATTCCCTAATTTCTTTCTCAGCCTGTTTATCATTTGTATAAAGGAAGGCTACTGATTTATTTGAGTTAATTTTATATCCAGCTATTTTACTGAAATTATTTTTCAGCTGGAGAAGTTCTCTGGTAGAATTTTTGGGGTCACTTATGTATACTATCATATCATCTGCAAATAGTGATACTTTTATTTCTTCTTTGCCAATTTGTATCCCCTTGATCTCTCTTTGTTGTCTTATTGTTCTAGCTAGCACTTCAAGTACTATATTGAATAGATATGGGGGAGAGTGGGCATCCTTGTCTTATCCCCAATTTTAGTGAGGTTGTTTCAAGTATCTCTCCATTTAATTTGATATTGGCTGTTGGTTTGCATTAAACTGCTTTTATTATGTTTAGGTATGGGCCTTGAATAAAAAAGAGGGATTGTCAAATATTCATTTAGATTTCTTGTGCAAAACCACCAAGCTCTTATTTTTTTAAATGTATCTTATCAGGATTAGTGCGTGACATGTTAAAAAACATCCTTACTCCCAAATATACATGAGACAAAGAGAAGCTTATAGACAGTCTGTCAAATTATCTAATTGTTATAACCTATATCAGGGCATTCAGATGAGAAAAAGGTGTAAACCACAACATCAAATAAAAATGAATCTATGCAGCAGTCTTGAGGTCAGGTCCACACTGGACAGACCTAGATCAACAGTGACCCATGAATAAAGCAAACAGTCTCAAAGAATTATTTTCTTTTTAAACAAAGTGCCCTTTTCCTTATAGCCTTGGTCTATTTGGTCCTTTTTTTCACTATAGTTCAATAGCATTGTACATTGATTCAGATTTAAGAGTTAAAGACATAAGCTCTGGTTTTGGTTCCATTTTTGCTTCATTCTGTAATTTCTAACAAGGTGATGCATCATTTTACCAGTGTATTAGGGGTTATCTAGCACAGGCATTCCCCAACTTTGTATGTCTCTACAGATACTTATATGAGGAACAAATGGGATTAGTCTAAATCTGAGGAAAGGAATGGGATCTCTTGGATTAAAGGAAGAACAGAGAAGAGGGATCCCATCTCTGCCCTTGCAAAACCAATTTCAGTCTTCTTAGCAAAACAACAACAACAACAACAACAAAAACAACAACAAAAAACACAGTTCACCTTCCTTGGGAAAAATTTCTTTCAAGAGTCATGTTGTACAATGGGTCGAATTACATATCACATTACACCCCTCCATTGCTGGTGGGATTTCAAACTGGTAAAACCATTCTGGAAGTCAGTTTGGCAGTTCCTCAGAAAGTTGGACATAGTAGTACTACCTGAGGACCCAGCTATACCACCCCTGGGCATATATCCAGAAGATGCTCCAACATGTAATAAGAACACATGCTCCACTATTTTCATAGCAGCCCTATTTATAATAGCCAGAAGCTGGAAAGAACCCAGATGTCCCTCAACAGAGGAATGAATACAGAAAATGTGGTATATTTACACAATGGCGTACTACTCAGCTATTAAAAACAAGGAATTGATGAAATTCTTAGGCAAATGGATGGAGCTAGAAAATATCACCCTGAGTTAGGTAACCCAATCACAAAAGAACACACATGGTATGCACTCCCTGATAAGTGGATATTAGCCCAAAAGCTCAGAACACCCAAGATACAACTCACAGACAACATGAAGCTCCAAGAATAAGAAAGACCAAAGTGTGGATACATTGATCCTTATTGGAAAGTGGGTCAAAATACCCAAGGCTCACAGACAACCAATAGAATGAACATAGGGTCCCCAATGGAGCAGCTAGGCCTAGGACCCAAGGAGCTGAAGAGGTTTGCAGCGCTCCAGGTAGAACAATAATATATACCAACCAGTACCCCCAGAGCTCCCAGGGACTAAACCACCAACCAAAGAGTACACATGGAGGGGCCCATGGCTCCAGCTACATATGTAGCAGAAGATGGCCATTTTATACATCAGTGAGAGGAGAGACCATTGGTGCTGTGAAGGCTGGATTCCCTAGAATAGGGGAATGCAAGTCAGGAAATTGGGGAGGGGGGAGATGAGAAGGGGAATGGGGGATGGGAAAAGGGATTCTCAGAGGGATAATGCTGAAAGGGGAATTTGAAATGTAAATATCTAATATCTAATATCTAAGCAAATATCTAATAAAATAAAAAAAAAAACTGTCAGTAGGACAAACAGCAACCAAGAGATTGGAAAAAGATTACCAATCCTACATCTAATAGAGGGCTAATATCCAATATATACAAAGAACTCAAGAAGTTAGACTCCAAAGAATCAAATAACCCTATTAAAAAATGGGTTACAGAGCTAAACAAAGAATTCTCAGCTGAGGAATACTGGATGGCTGAGAAACACTTAAAGAAATGTTCAACATCCTTAATCATCAGGGTAATGCAAATCAAAACTACCCTGAGATTCCACCTCACACCAGTCAGAATGGCCAAGATCAAAAACTCAGGGGATAGCAAATGCTAGAGAAGATGTGGAGAAAGAGGAACACTCCTCCATTGCTGGTGGGATTGCAAGGTTTTGACCTTTCAATTCCTCATGTTTATAGCAATCCCATAGTAGTGTATCTGGTAGGACTACTGTTTGGCACAAAGTGAATTAAATGAGATACATCTAAGAGCTTTTGTTAGGGTCTGGGGAAATTGTATGAAATGGCAGATACTCTTTTCAGTTAGGCAGACTGTAAATAGGCAGGCTGATGCTCCCCCATCAAGTATGATAATTATTCTCATATCACAGGCTTTTGATTGTTTCTCCTTTGTCCACATCCAAGTTCCCTTCAGAACCTTCAGTTTTGTGTTACTGCTAAGAGAAGGCTGGCTTTGGTTTCAAYCTTCTTCAGCACAGCAGTGTATTCATTTCAATCATTCTCCAGTAACTGGCTAAAATCAGCTGAGCCTCATCAATGAGATCACATCATYGCAATGCCACAGTCTGTGCATTTGGAAATTTGCTSATCTGTATGGACCTTAGTGCTTTAAGTAACATTTCACGAGTTAKGTGGCACCCATATTAACTCTACCTTCTATATTTATTGCAGCAATCCATGCTGGCTCCTGATGAGGTCTCCAACCACATTTTCTCTTTGGAAATAGGAAGTCATTTT
>BDUI01005032.1:57882-68035 GCA_002335545.1 Apodemus speciosus
AATAACTGGGGGTTTCAGCTACCTATCGGAAAACAACCACCTTGAGACCCTATTTCCCAGATTCAGCCACCAAGTTACACTGAGGCTATATCACAGCTGTGGTCCACGAGGGTCAGGCTACACAAAGACTCAAGCAGGTAGCATAACCTGGTTTCATTCACACAGGCCAAGATTTGTGAGCATGCGAATAYAAAGGTAGAGGGTCATAAAGATTTAGACCATCGTTCCAGAAATAAGTAGCAGGGTTGCRTACCCTGCACAGTTTCTCAGAGGCTTATTTGTGATGGTATAAAGGTGAAGCTTAGATAGCAATAAGAATACCACAGGTTGGAGATGCTAAGACCATGGGACATCTACCAAGAAAAGTTACAGACATGTAATGGAGCTGGTGCAAGAGAGGGGAGTTGATTGCTACAGGCAAGAGCACTACAGAGCAGGGATTCCTTAAGGCTACTGGGCCCTGGATATTGCCACCCACAAGTCCCAGAAGCTGGTCCTAGAACCAGAGGATTCTGTGTTTTCTCTGTTGCTTTTTGGTCTTGCCATTAAAAAAAAGTGAAATTATTTCAACTTCAAGAAAACTTCTTTGCAGTCAAAGATCATCATGTTAAGTAATATCAACCAGATTCAGAAAGACAAATAGAATCTAGACAAACCTACATGTATATATGTATATATGTGTATATGTGTATATGTGTATATGCATGTGTATATTGTATATATGTGTATATGTATATCTATATCTGTACATTTGTGTATGAATGTATGTATGTATGTATGTATATTTACTGTATGTAAAAAAGTGCTATAAGAAAGTGAGTGTAAAGTAAAGTGGGAGCAAAAGAAGATATTTGGGGAGAAAACAAAATACCTTATGGTTTTTTCATATATGTAGTATATTTTCTTAAACAATCCATTCACTGATGGACATCAAGACTGGTTCAATATCTTGGAGATTATGAATAGTTCAACAATAAACATGTACAAGTATCTCTGTTGTGAACAAACTTAGACTCTCCAGGGATTGTTCCCAGGAATGGTATACCTGGATTCTAATGTAGTTTGGATTTTTGTCTTTTGACAAGAATTTCCTTGTTGGTTTCCATAGTGACTACCCAGTTTACATTTTTATCAACAATGCATTGAGATTCTTTTTTCCTCTATCCATGTATGTATATATGTATATATGTATAYAYRTATACATATACATATATAGTCATTTGTCCTCTTAATGATACCACTGTGACTAGTGTAAGGAGTAATCTCCTCATAGCTTTAACTTGCATGTCCTGGATTGCTAAGGATGCCCGAATGCTTTTGTATCTATTTATTGGTCATCTGCAGTTCTTCTTTGGAGACCTGTCTATACAATCTGTTTGCCCACTAAACAACAACTCTGTTGTTGCAGAGACCCCCAGAAAAGAGTGGATGTCCCAGARATGCCTTCCCTCATATATGTGATAGGTTCCCAGAGTCCTCGTCTGGTAATACAGATTGTTTCCATTGCTCTTTACTCTACAGAACTTGATGGTATGACCCTATTGCTGAGGGTACCAYGAACTTTGGTCAGGAAACGGAGTTGGTTCTAATCAGGACAATAATGACCAGCATAACCAGATATGCCCAATAGTTTAATAATGGCATAAATGTTATGAGAGTAACCAACAACTTTTTGCTTGACTTTAAGGCCTGCTCCACAAGAGGAAATGCATGCCTACTACTGTAAATATGGCCAAGAACCCATGGCTAGAGAGCTCGCGAACACCAGGGGTGAAATGGACATAGTATCAAACTTCTCTCTAAATCAGCATCTCTCAACCCATAGATGAATGTAGCCCTCCAACCAATAAAAAGTTTATTTGTTCTGTGGAAGGTAGTTAACATGTAAATTTACTACTGGTCACAGTACCAAGAATATGTGTCAATGGCATACTCAGCCATAAATAGTTTACCTGTATCATCCTTCTCACCTGACAAGGCTCAGGGAACACCACAGAGAAGGGGACAGAATGATTTGGAGAGCCAGATATCAGGGAGGACTGGAGTAAAACAGTGTGTTCTTGACATTACCTGATAATTATACCCATGAACTCACAGTAGCTGTGGTTTATGGGGTGAGATTTTTAGGGATACAGCTGCCTTGTGGTAACTAATGTTCCTATAAGTAATCCTTCAACTGTGTTTCTGATGACAACCCCAATGAACTCATCAGTTTCCAAATCAAAAAACCATTGGCATTGCTTTCTGAAATAGAAATATGTAACAGATTAAATATTTGTATTCATTTAAGAGGAAAGAAGTAATATTAGGAATTTTACTATATTTCTATATTAATAAAGCTACTGTTTGGATTCCATCCTTTCTGGATTGTTTCTCTACACCCACTTTCCCTTTGATTGATTTAATTTAATTGATTTCTCATGATGACTGCATTAGTAACTTTCGGTTGCTGTGATAAAACACCATGACTAAAAGCATTTAAGAGAGCAAGCTATTTCTGATTCTAGAGGGAGAGTCCATAACGCCTGGGAGGCATGGCAGCAGGCAGCTARAACAWGAGGGTGAGTTGTCACATCTTCAAACATAGGGAGAAAGAACGAAGACAAAACTAACTCCAGGGTGAGGCTATCGGCGCTCAAAGCCTGCCCCCAATGGCTTTCTTCCTCCATTAAGATTCCATATCCCAAAGAGTCCAAACCCTCTCTAAACAGCACCACCAACTAGGGACCACATGTTCATACCTTAGCCTATGGATGACATCTCCTTCAAACCATAACATATTCTGAATATGTCTTTTATATCATATGGAAAACTTCTCCCATTAGCTGGCTAGGCTTTTGCTAGCTTTCTGCTATTTTAATACAGGCATATGTGTCTGCTTTTTGTTACTTTAATAGAGGCATAAGTGTCCGTTTTATGAGTAGAATTTTGATCATCTCTGACCATCAAACTCTTTCTATCCTTGTTTGGTGGCAAATCTTGATTTCAATTTCCCAAACTGCTTTTGACATGTTCACGAGCTTCTCTCCAGTGTGATGGGAATGGAAGCATTAGATGCCTTCCTCTGGTATGGCACATAGAAGTTTTCTGTGTGAGCGTGTCTGTCTGTCTCTCTCTCTCTCTCTCTCTCTCTCTCTCTCTCTCTTCCCCTCTCTCTCTTTCTTCTCCCTCTCTCTCACCTTTAATTTCTGTAGTGATCACATCAAGAATACCCTTGGAAAGCTATATGCTGAACAAAGGAGCACAGTCTTTATTTTATGCTTGGATATAATAGAATGGTCACTTGTTGACCCAAACTCTCTTCGTTCACTGTTAAAAATTAGTTTCCATATCATAAACCACTAAAGTATGGCTATTTTATGGCAAAACCCCATACACTTAATACATTTTATCCCATACATTAATACTTTAATACAAAACCCCATACATTAATACATTCTCTTGTATTAAATGCATTTTCTTAGAAGAAGGGATTAAGGCAGTAGTAGGGTGCCTACCTAGGAAATAAAAAGATCCTAGGTTTGGGCCCAAATGCTGGATAGATAGATAGATAGATAGATAGATAGATAGATAGATAGATAGACAGACAGAAAGACAGACAAGTAAGTCCTTAATGGTGGCAACAAAGATATTCTCCATATATATTCTTGTCTGATAATATTACTGCCTGACCTGGAATTTATTTTTATGAATAGTGCAAAGTTAGAATATTTTTATTTCTTTCTTAGTATAGCTAACTTTCTTAGACTTCCATGATAAAGGGTACTAGTTCAATAGTGGCTGTCTGCCCATGGAGAGGCCCTAACTCAGTGTTACCATCTTGGATGATCCCTGGAGAGTTTCTGGAATTAAGCCCTCATCAGAAGTCTGAAGAAGGTCGAGTCAGAGATTGCTGGATGGTGACAGAGCAGTGACAGAACCATGTATCCCTCATTCCAAAAGAAGGGAAGATAGATCCAGATAAGCTGTATTTTCCTCTGACCTCTTTAAATATGGACTCCCCACATCTTGAACAATACTATGCATACTAAGGTTGATCTCCTCCATCAGCTCATCCTGTTTGAAAATGTCTCCAGAGACACACACAATAATAAATCTCCATTCAACTAAATAACAAAGACCAGTCATAGCATTTGTTTTTCAATTACAAATGGGTTCACTTTTTAAACACAGGATGTTAAAGTAGAGTCAAAGAAATATCAAGGATAAAGGTGACTTTTYAACCCAATAATTTRAATCCAACAACAACAACAGAAAAAGATTGGCTTGATATATAATCTCTCTCACCCAGAGTTCCTGTTAGCAGGCTGTCTACACACCAAGCAAGAGAAATTTTATGTCTGTTTTAACTATKCCAGGAAATGCTTCAAGGAGAACACTAGACTCAAGGTCTTAAAGAATGAAGAGAGATGCCTGGGCAGAGGCTTTGAAGGAGACACAGCAAGCAGCAGATGGCATATGTCCATATGTTTGCTGAAGAATTTGGCCTTAGAAAGACCCAAATCACTGGCTGGAATTAATTATCTGATTAAAGAGACTTCATAGATGATAAGACAGGAAGGAAAGCTGGACTAATATTTTTGGATGTGCTTTATGCGATATGAGACCAAGGATTTTTTGAAACTATCCCATTGGCAATTTGGCAGCATTAAAAGTTTTTGAATAATGAGCAAAACAACCAAAAGGGTAACATTGGCAGCCTCCTTTGGCAGACTCACATGTGCTGTTGAAAGGGAAAGCCTGTAGAAAGCTATTGAAATARCATAAGAATAATAAATAGTAAGGAACAGGACTCAAGCATCTATTGATGGACTAGACCAGGGCTACAGACATTACACACTAGCTAGTAAGGAATGCCAATGGACAGACTCACAGGAGCGGAAATAGGCAAGAAAATATATCCAGAGACTTTTGCAGCTCAGAGGAAAACCCTTTATATATTATTTTTCCTGGTAAAATTAACCAAGAAAACTTGATTCTTTTAGAAGCAGTTCTCTTAAGAATGCCATAATAGGCTTCTGTGAAGTRTATCTGCCTCACTTACTGGCTACTTTGAATTCCCGATATGGGTGCAGAATGAATTCTCCTCTGAAAATTCCTAGCAGAACAGATTTTTTTTCTAAGTTGTTTGACAAAGACTTGTATGTAACAAGAAAGGCGAGCTACAGTTCTATGTAAGCTTTTCTGAAAAAGCTAAATGCAGATTTTTACAAGTGGTCTTGAGGCACCAGGGTGAATTTGGAGAATTGAAACCAGCGACCCTGCTTCAGTGCCCAGATTACTGTTATGTTCATAGACTGATTGGTGGCTAGAGGGCTGCCAAATGGGGACATTCTGATCTTCAGCTAACACCTGTGAACCAAACAATGAGCTGATAAATACTACCCCAGGTTTTTTAACAAAGYCCCCCAGGGTATATTGTCTCCATTGTCCTTGGGTTGAGCAAATCACATGTTAGACTTACAGAACAGGCCAGAAACCAGGCATGTGCATAGTACAGCCCCCAGTTAATAGACTTGAACTCCAGAATATTTTAATAAACTTAGGTGCCCAAAGGCCTGGGCAGGGAATGAGCCACTTAACAGGAGATTAAATGGGTGCTTCTTGCCTCCTGGTTGCATGGAAAAGCCAAACCTAATCAAATTCCAGTGGCACAAACAGGGCCACATGGATAATTTGAGGGCAAAGACTGCTTTTATAGTAAAGGCAATAGTTGTGCCTAGCATTCTATTACCTACAGACTAGCATGGTTTCAATTTAACTCCTGTTAATCTTAACCATTCCTTTCAAGTGTTTCTTATTTAAGATAGAAATTCCATGTTGAACATTTTAATAACATTAACTGTCAAAGGCAGCTGTGATCTGTTTTGCTTTCAATATAATGCCAGATGTAGATATTTGTGATCATTGATGTCCTGTTTTTTTTCTTTCCCTGTTAAGTGTATCATTAGTAAAACATAAACCCAACAAAAATTGTTTTTGCTGACAATCTGCTATTGTGAAGAAAAGAAATAATGCCTAAGGAAGCAACTAGCAGTTGGCATTCGTCCACAGGATGGATGCGGGTGGGGGTGGGGGGAGTGGGGAGCTTGATCTGATGATTTAATGAGGAGTCATCTATTATCAGATGTCTTGCCACACAGTTCACAGAAGACAACAAAGTGAGTGACATTCTGCTGCATACATAAGCCATATGCTTTAGAAACAAGTTTAAGTAGCATTAATGCATAGACAGGCAAATCAAAGGCTGCTCAGCAAAAGGTCAGTATCCAGGTGGACCATGCTACAAAGGACTCTGGGAGAAACTATATTAAATTAGCAATGGATACATATCTAAGAAGTCCCAAGTCCATCTTATTGTAAGGAGAAAGCCAGGTTTCCATGACTGCTTGTAAAGGTCATCGATGTGGATGCATAMTGTCACTGAAGCTGAAGAGGACAAAGAGGATGTGGTTGTGAGATGCTGAAGATGTACCTGGAGACAGCTAGGATGTGCAAATCTTCAGCCCGCTTATTTAGTTAACCCTTCAGATATCGTGGACCAGGTTCCATCAATTCAGGGAGAATCTTAAGACAAGATTTAAGTGCTGGACTTGTGAGTTGCATCTAAATTTTCCACAATCTATACAAAGGGCAGCCTTGAGCTATTGTTAAGTTTATTTGTTTTTTTTTTCCTGAACAGATTCTGAGAGAGTATGATGATTTTCAAGTTGCTTTTCTGTGGAAACATCTGCATAAATTATACCACATGGGCATCAGATATAATTCTTACACTGCAGCCGCAGGATTTCTGTTCTAGTAACCAATTTATCAGTTGATAAGCAGCATAACATTTTTTCTTAGGTTTTTCTGCAATAGAGAAGGGATAGCTACTGATTCATCACACAGATACCATTTTTTCCAGCTAGATATGATAGGAAAATTGATTGATTATAAGAAAAGATTGACATAAATAAGCTGGAGGTAGAATTTCATGGAAGCTAGCATTGGATTCAGTACCCCTAAATGAGAGCAAGCTATGGGTGTTGACAATGTCATGACTGGAAACAACTCACCACAGATTCCTGCAAACTCATTACCACTCAAGCAATTGTGCAGCTGCCAAAGTCTTTTGATCTTGGACTACATTAAAAGCAGTATATCCCTGGAGGAAGCAGCCACATCCCCAGTCTCTGATCCAGGCGATGCTGCTTAAACACTGATTGTGGGTCTATAAAGCCAAATAAAGCAAAGTCATAGAGCAACGAGGAACAGGGAGACATGAATGACTTCAGTCAAGTCACACAGACTTAGCACAAAACTATCAAGTACCTCAGGGGTTGTCATGAGCTGAAAGCTAAGATTTTGTCCTAATGGCTGTAAAGGAAGTAACCACAGTAATCACAGAAGGCATGATAAGACAGATTTAGTTTCAAAAAACTTGTTATGATTATGAAATCATTGCAAACTTATCCAAGCTACTTGAATCCCTTCACTGATGCCTACAGACAACACAGTATTCAGTCAAAATGGCATTGGTATGGACGGATTACTTCCACTCTCAAACACTCCTTTGCGAATGATGGGAGAAGGAATCAGTTTAACAGCTGAAGTTTATTCCTGCTGAGATCTTCTCACAGACACACTCCCCAGGTTCCCACAAGCACACACTCACAGATGACACACACAAATCAAGCCTTGGGCATAACTGAGTAACTTCTTCCCACTGGCTAGCTACCTTTGCACTGAGAATGAGGGTCACACAAGCCTGATCATCATTTTCAAAACCTGTCTCCCAAACAACATAGTTTATTCCATTTGTTTTAACAAGCTAGCTGTTTCTCCTCAACATTTCTTTGCCATGACTGATAAGAAATTTTCTACAAAATGCCAATTTAGGGACTCCACCAGGGATAAAACCTAGTCTAGTATTAATAGTGATAAGAAATGTAGAGAAGACTATTTATCGCACTCTCAGCAGCCATTGGTTGCTTGTAATTGTTTCCAGGTCCTGTGAGATTTGCTACTTCTGTGTTAGCACATCTATTAGGATTGTACTTGTTCAGGTCTTGTTTAGACAGTCATGTGGTTAAGGTATCATAGGTGAATAATCCTGGTCATTTCAATACTCCTCTGGCTATTATGGTGTCTCTACCCCCTTGTCCAAATGTTGTCTGAGCTTTCAGGTGAAGAGTTGTGTTGTAGATGTATCAATTGGAGATGTGCCACCACCACTGTGTTTGGACCAGTTGTGGGATTTTGTAAAAGTCATCACCTGTTGCAAAGTGAAACCTCTTTGAGGAAGGGCAAGAGCTACACTTACCTGTAGGTGATAAGGATAAGTATTTAGGATGCAGTTTTGAATTATTCAATTAAAGGATATTGAAAACTGGAGAAATAGTCTTCACTGAGGATAAGCCCTCTAAGTGGTCAACCAAACCAAGTAATCACGCCTAAATTAAAATACATACAAATAATCACTAAACTGAGCAAGTTGAATTTATATAGTTAGACATAATTATGGATGTATACATACATATATATGGCTGTAATTTTTGAGAGGAAGCCAGAGGGAAGGTACATGGGAGGGCTGGAGGGGGTATCTTAGTTAGGGTTTTACTGCTGTGAACAGACACCATAACCAAGGCAACTCTTCTAGAAAAAAMATCTGACTGGAGCTGTCTTACAGGTTCAGAGGTTCAGTCTATTATCATCATGGCAGGATTTATAGCAGCATCCAGGCAGACAGGGTGCTGGAGGAGCTGAGAGTTTTTTTTCTACTTCTTGTTCTGAAGGCAGCCAGAAGAAGACTGACTCCCATGTAGCTAGGAGGGTGCTCTCAAAGCTCACTCCAAAGTGACACACTTCCTCCAACAAGACCACAACTCCTAATAGTGTCACTCCCTAGACCTAGCATATTCAAACCACCACAAGGAGGAAAGGAGATGGAAAATGRTGTAATTATATTTTAATTTTTAATAAAAATATGGGGGAGCTAGAGAAATGACTCCACAGTTGAGCAAACTTACTAGTTGTACTGGCTGGTTGTGACAACTTGACACAAGCTGGAGTTATCACAGAGAAAGGAGCTTCAGGTGAGAAAATGCCTCCATGAGATCCAACTGTAAGACATTTTCTTAATTAGTGATCAAGGTGTGAGGGCTCCTTGTGGGTAATGCCATGTCTGGGCTGGTAGTCTTGGATTCTATAAGAAAGTAAGCTGAGCAAGTCAGGGGAACAAGCCAGTAAGAAACATCCCTCCATGGCCTCTGCATCAGTTCCTGCTTCCTGATCTGCTTGAGTTCCAGTCTTGACTTCCTTTAGTGGTGAACAGCAATGTAGAAATGTAAGCTGAATAAACCCTTTCCTCCCCAACTTGCTTCTTGGTCATGATGTTTTGTCCAGGAATAGAAACCCTGACTAAGACACTACTATTCCAGAAGACCTGGGTTCAGTTCCCAGCATCCATATTAGGCAGATCACAACTGTCTATAACTCCAGGTCCACTTCTGACCTCCATGGACACCAACACATGACATACACAGAAAGATACATGTATATACCTTAATAAAAATATATCCTTTAAAACAAGGGATATGGGAGCTTAGGAGATGGCAGAGTGGATAAGAGTGGCTTGCTGAGCAAGCATGAKGACTTGGATTTGAATCCCTAGTATCCATGTGAAAGGCCAGTCTTGGCTGTACACGTCTATAACTCTAATACTCTACAGGGAAGAGAAAGAATATGTCTGTGGCTTACTTGACACCACCATAGCTCCAGGTAMCCTKAGAAATCCTGTCTCAAAGCGATAAGGCAGAGAGTGGTAGRCCAAGGCACCTGATAGCAGCTAAAAGAGTACCATGACAGGCCCTCCTGCTTGACATAATCCCGTCTTTCCTGAGTGACCATTCCAGGGAAAGATACTGAACCTCAGTGTTCCAGTAAATAGTGACAGTTGCCATAGAGTAGTGTTTCTCAAATCACCAGCACATACCTGTAGCATGTTACACTACTGTATGGCCAACATTCAAAAGACAAGAAGGTTGAGAACCTATGACATCCCTGTGTTCTTACTTCTTAAGCAATGGCATACAAACAATGCTAAGATAAGTCACATGGAAGGTGAGAGTGACAGCTCAATTACTGATATCTTAGGCTACTGAGTAAATACTTA
>BDUI01005032.1:80805-100750 GCA_002335545.1 Apodemus speciosus
ACAGTGCCCAGGGACCGTGCCACCTGGCTTAACGTCCGACTCCAATGAAATGGAAATCACAGCATTGCCTGAAATAGTATATTTTATCTATAACAAAATTAAGAGATTTTTCACAATGCAAAAGTATTTGTACCTAACAAAATGGCTTTTCTTCCAGCAAATCCAAACAGTGTGTAAGGCAGGTTTTAAAATGCAGTCTTCTGTAAGAAGCATTGGGGTGATTGAGGATATCATTACGAGAACTTAAAGACCTCCATAAACTTTTTGGATGTTCCTGAGAGAAGACACCTCAGCTTATTGGTGACAGCATGAATACGCTGGGCAAGAACACAGTGCAGACTCAGAGGACCCAGGCAATGGCACAAGCACTGGACAGCCCAATCCCCTCCCACTTCCTCCACTCGCTAAGACACGGAGTGAGGCAACTTTCGTGAACTGCCTTCACTGTTAGAGTTCTAGACCTCCAACTACAGGTCTCAGTACTAACACGCAACAAGTATGGAATGCATGAGTTGAAACAGTCCCAATTATGTAAACTTATTAAAAAAATGTACATTAGCAATGTTGAAACCTTTTGTAAACATAAAATAGCAATTATTTTCTACTTACAGGAATTTTTCTGTGAAGCCGATTAAAGGAATTTATACCTAAAGCAAATGTTACAGACTAAAGAAAGAAATGCAGAGGATATGCTACTTACATCTGGTTTCGAATGCTGAAATATCTTCAAGGGAAGTTTCAAGTCTCCTTTAGCTAAGGTTACTAGATATTCTCTTAGTAGCTCATTGGCTGCACCAGGAGACTGTTTCTCACAGCGGTGGAGAAAGGGAACCATCCACTGGTAAGCACTGGTCACATAATTGTCCTCAGAACACTGTAAGCATAATTAAGCACAGAAATTAAGCTGCTATGCCAGACAAGGCAGACTACTGTTAAGCCACGGAAGCGCCGTACTTTCTAAAGCACCGCAGCTCCCTGCTCTCTGTCAGCCTCAGTGCCGCTACGAGGGGAGTCTGTCACTCCCTCCTGAGCGTGGCAGGCTACAGTAGCATCAGTCTGCATCCCATCTCTGTAGACTGAAACTGGCTTAGGCTCCCACAGGCCTAGGCCCCACTCAAGAAGACATACATGTTACAGCACCTACGCAGGCACAAGGCCCACCATAGCAGACAGCATCTATGAAGAGAAAGCCAAAGCAAGAGCATGTGAAGAGATGAGAGACATTTGASACCAAGTGAAGAGGAGTTAAGGGATGAGACCATGTAGATGCTGAGACAGACGAGTAGACGCTGGAGAGAAGAGCCGCTGGGAACACAATCCCACTGATAAAAGCCCAGGGTTTTTCCTATTCATTGTTTCCCCTTCATGACATGCATTACTTTATCCATCTACTCTAAAACTACAGCTTCACTGCTCATAATTACCTGCAGAATGAGGACCTACAACTACTATCTATCTAGCTGGCTAGATATTTTTGAGAGACAGTCTTTCTACACAGCCACATTATGCTGGCTGGAACTGTTTATGTAGGCCAGGCTGGCCTCAAACTCACAGAGAACTACATTCCTCTCTCTCCCGAGTGTTGCGATTAAAGGCCTGCTTATCTACGCTTGACATAAAATCTACAAGTCTTAACAAGGGTGTCATACATTACAAACCAAGTCTCAGTGAAAGGCTGCTAAAGAAAAGAAATTATTGAGAAAAAGGGCAATATGGCAGATGGAAATGAGGTGACACACAGACAGAGGCAGAAAAGACGGAAAGAAACAGGGAGGAGAAAGGCTGAATCCAAGATGAAGAGAAAGCAAGGTATAAAACARGTGAGTTTGTTATCCCTGCATGTCTGWATAAAACATTTATATTACATGTCTGTAATTTACCCAGACATGTTACTTTGAAAAGTAGAGAAACTCCCCCCTCTTTACTACATGGTTCTGATTAGAAGCCATTTCCTCCTTGGCTTGTGACACAGCAGTAGAAGCCCACAGCCTGCTCAGAAGGAGATTCAGATGACACCCACATGCTCCATCAGTAATCTTAGTTTCTCTAAGTCTTTCATCTGCTGCAGGTCTTTCAGAGTGAGGGTGAAGTCACAGCCTGCTTCATAAACCAGTGTTTCCAGCGTCACCAAGTCATCACAGAGAGCCAGCAAGCCAGGAATATGGCGCTCCACTCCAAGGCGAACCAGGGACAAGGCGCAGTCCACCTGAAATTGGAAAGGGACAGTAAGCTCCGGACTAAGTCACGGTGAAAGCTTCCAGTGAAGAATCAAATATATACCTATCTCTATGCAATTACATAGTCAGGATACGTCTTACTACAATGTGATAGAGTTCTTTCTCAAACTTATCAGCATCGAATTTCTTTAAAATGTACCACTCAGCAGGATGTCCTGATGGTACAGATACAGAGGGAAAGAGAGTCATCTTAATTCTTACAACAAAATAACAGAATACCAAAAGCAGAGGGAGATGGGGTGTGCACAGCAGTGAGAAAGCCTAATTGATTCTTACTTCCTCTACAGCACTGCACTTCCAAAAAAAAAAAAGCTTGGCTCCGCAGGCTTTCCTGATCAGCGCCACTCACTAAATATTCATTTCTTAGCTAAAACAAAGAACAACATTGCCTTTACTTGCGCAGTAGACTGACATTATCCTCTATTCCCTGATCAAATGTATGGACCGCTATCCTCCARGTGGAGGGAAACCRGCAGCTAGAGCTACACCGCCCTTCAYCTCTGCTCCTGGTCTACAATACACAAAGGGCCCAGGAGGAGTTAACCCCAGCCAGTCTAGGTGKYSGAAATACAGAGAGCGGGCAGATGCGGTCTCTGCCAAAGAGAAAGAATACAGGAAGTGACACCTGACTGAAGGTTTCCACTGAAGCATGTGCTGTGTGACGTTTCCTAGGGAAACATAACAAACATCCAGTCAGCCCAGACAGGGCACTGATGACAGGACACAGAAGGATTCTCCATGTCAAGCTTAGTAAACCAATGATTTGAACTGGAGCCCCTGACAGGAAAGTGGGTAATTTCGAGCACCTACAGCGAAGTGTCTCCTGTTCCTAGCTTATGTGGAAATGTCTGTAGATTATATAACATCATGGAAGGGCTGGGCCAGGAGGAAGTCTCTTCTCATCCATAAAGAACCGTGAGTGGGCTCACGTCTAAGGGCGCATGTAGAGAGCTGTACCGGTGCTCATTTGAGGATGGCACTAACCATGGCATACCCAAGTGACAGTTCCACATCAGCATGTCGTAAAGTCAGGACCACTCAGTACTGACTGAAAGGTGAATGACTGAGAATGACAGATCAAGAACAGACTGAGCGCAGACTAAACATTCAGGAGAGCTGCAGCTCTCAGGGACGAAGAACCCTGCCAGAGACACCCTGCTCACTCACTTCCTGCTGTGTTCGTGTGTCTGCAGTGAGTGAATGTTTGTTGGACACTCCCCGTGTGCTGGACAAAAGTAAAATGGCAGAGCAACTACGGACAATGAACAGAGCAGATCACTACAARACATGGAATTTGGTAGGAGCACATGAGTAGCATGAGTAAGAAGGAGGCTTCATCTCCTGGCTTCTTCTCTCAGTGAGAGGGTAAGGACAAGAGAAGACTCGAAAGAAGTAAGTGAATTCCGTACTGCACATATGTGCTAAGGAGCCTTTGCAGCCCATGCAGCATGTCTGTGCAATAAGCCCAGTCTAAATGCAAGAAACCAAAACCAACCATGAGGGAAACGTACATGGCTTCAGTGAACATTTGGGAACATAAATCATGGAACAATATCTGAGAAGATCTGAATGGGCCACATGTGTAGCCAAGATTAGTGTCTATGGCTGCAGCCTGGGGAACAGTGATGGGGCAAAGCAACAAACAGCAGCCACAGGAGCATGCTACCGTGAGCGGTCATGACAAGGACAAGAGTCAGCAGCCACAGGAGCACGCTACCGTGAGCAGTCATGACAAGGACAAGAGTCAGCAGCCACAGGAGCATGCTACCATGAGCGGTCATGACAAGGACAAGAGTCAGCAGCCACAGGAGCACGCTACCGTGAGCAGTCATGACAAGGACAAGAAAAGCCTGAGCTAGGATCAGAGCCCAGGAAGAAGAGATGTCTGCAAACATATAAACCATACCCATGGAAATGGATAAAGGGGGCCACTGGCTTCCCTGAGCATGGCTCCCAGACAGTGCAGGGCACATCCCRATGGAGGAACAAGGAGTAAGCAAACCCTGAGACTTCACCTCCAAAGGCTGAGTGACCGACCCTGGACGGCTACTAGGGAAACAGGAAGTGGAATAAAATCCTGGAAGAGGACAGTYCTGCTCTACATGTGACATGCATACAAGTGAAGGAACTGAGCTTCCTGTCCCAAAGGGATGCAGGGACATGGGAGAACAGCAGACCCAGTGAAAGAGAAGTTAAAAGTATGGGGAGAAGGAATGGCCTAAACACAAGGGAGTGCAGAAGTGCAGAATCCAAAGCACAGGGAAGAAACAAGTAACTATAAACTCAAAAACAGAGGCCCCCTTCCTCTGGAAAAGGCCAGAACAGGTTCTAACAGAAGGAAGTTCTCGGAATCTCAAATAAGACACAAAGCAAAATCTGAGAGTAGTGAGGGAAACAACGGGATAAGAGGAAGAAGAGAAAACAAAGGAAAAACACAGCAACAAAAAAGGGCCCCGAAGCCCCACACTGCTGGACTGGCAGACAGGCGAGGCAGAGAGGCAAGGAGTGAGCTTATCATAGTTGTCTTCCCTGGCAAGGTCTGTCAGCTCCTCCATTGACTGGCTTGCTTTCCAAGTCACGATGAGTATCAACTTCAGCATTACACATTCTATGTACAATACTCTCCTGAACATAGCTTTTCTCACTTGCCCCAGTCTTGATGTTCAGTGCACCCCAGGCACCCCAGGCACCCCAGGCACCCCAGGCACCCCAGGCATTCCTATTGTGTGCTTTGGCAGTTTTGACCTCTGTAGTTTCTGCTGCTATGAGCATATCAAAGGAGGTGGGTACAACAGGGCAGAGCACCAGCAAAACCAGGACCTGTCGGRATTGCCGAAGTACCGGAAGCAAACCATTTACAACTCAAAGTGCATTTCTATCTTCTTGCGTCTTCTCCAATGTTTACTGAAGTAAACATATTTAAAGTCAAGCTACAAAATGTGAAAGCCAAGCAGACACCAGCGAAACTAACGGGACGCTCAAKGAGCTGGGGCCTTCATGGGGTAAAACTCACCACCATACACATTTGCTACACCAAAACACAGGTTTTGCTGAAGGCATTTATGGGCACTAAGGAAAAAGAAGTCCCACACCAATTAAACCTCTAAAAATGAAGAAGAACAAATCAATGTCAGCAGATATCACTTCAATTGCATCACAGACATGGAATATCAGTACCTTTCATGAAGCTAAAAAAATAAAAACCATTATGAGCATTTTTAAATAATGAAAAGACACAACAGACATAAGACATGAGACAACTGAATACACAGTACTCCAAGCCCTTCGCTTTATCATCATCATCCCTAGTTTCAAGGGAATTTACGATGTCTAAGAACTAGTCCTTTCCCTTAACAGAGCAGCTTCAGATTCATAGTAAAACTAGGCAGAACACAGAGTTTCCATATATCTGGTAAAACTGCCCCAGAGATAGAGGAAGTAAGTCCCTATTACTGAGGACTCCACACACTTCAAACAGGTCCTGGAGGCCCCTAAGCCAGACTGACCTGAAAGCCTCTTCCTGGAGGGCTAGCTTTCACAGCAGCAGAGGGCACCATGCAAGCTTCCAGAGGAGAGAAGCATCCAACATTCCCACCCACCTCTAACACTCATGAACCTCGATAACCAGCATGACACACTAACCCTAAGGGTGCAGTAGTGGCACACATACTTTGCAAGTAACCATGAGCTTCTAAAAGAATGAAGGCTCGCTCAACAAGAGGGAAATCATACTTAGARATGGAAACCTAGCCAACTACTCAGGGCTAGTGAAGTCGCAGCCCTTGGAGGAGAGCCTACAACTGGCACTTTTCTAAACCAGTATAATCCCAAACAATATAACACTCTGTCCTCCTGCAACAGACAAATGTAGTGCTCACTCTCATCAGGGAAACATCTCCTTGCAACAGATGGCCACCACTACAGAAACCGCAACTGGTAAGAATGCGGAGCTGGGAAGTCAGGCAGAAGCCCACGGAAGTACAAGGCAATTGGGACAGAGTTCCTGAAAAGGCACAATCACAGTCACCTGTGTTTGGCACTATAACCGGGACTAACCAAACTTTTCTTTCTATGCTGATACAGTCCCTTAAATTAAGATGATAATGCATCCACTAAAATGCCAAGAAAATCAGAAACAATATATAATAAAGTTTGCAGTTCACATTTTAAAGGTGATTTTGAACAATTTTTCTTGCATGTACTTGCTTTATAAAAACCCAAAAGTTACAAAAGCTTCTGGGCAAAGGTCAAATGAACAAAAGCACTAAAGAATATTCCTTTCACCCTTATAAATGACACCTGAGATTCCTGGCACAGCTTTCACGTGCACTAGGAGGCCTGGATCCTGCAGAGCAGAGCCCGCACCACCTCCCGCCGCCCGCTGAGCTGCGGTGCTTCCTGCTCTCACCTGCCCAGCATGGTGCTCGATGGCCTCTGCCCTGCGCTGATACCAGGCCATCACTGTCTCCACCGTAAGCTGGGGCGTCCTGTACTGCAGCAGCTCAGGCTGCGCAGCATACAGGAACTCACTGTCATCCTGGAGGTTCGGCTCCACCACCATTCTGCAAATCAGGATGGGAACAATTAATAACTGACTGGAATGCTGCAGAAAACAAGAGATAGGGATGAGAAGAGAGCAAGTTAAAGAGATCAGGTGTCTGTGGGAGGGGCTTCTTTCTCACGTGCACAGGCAAACTTGCAAATTAATAGGACACTTGAAGAAATTTAACATTTTTCTCCTGGTTTTCCTGACTTCAAAATTCTGAGTGGAAAATAAATCAAAACTACTTTGTTCCAACTCAGTCAGATAGGTCGTAACAAAGGCTGGAAAGCTTTTAGAGAACACACACGGCTGGCTGCTTCTGCCAGCCCACCGACTGAATGCATGTACACAAGCCAAGCAGCTACCTTCTGGGTAGCAACTGTCCCAGAAGGATTCCAGTTGGAACTGGAATTAAGAAATCCAGTTTCTTGCTTTCAGTTTTCATGGAACTAAGCCGCGCTCTTCACTCGTGTTGACCATGCACTTGCAGCAGGCCCCGCCGAGGCAGCGCTGCGCTGCTCTACCAGCTCAGGCCTCGGACAGCACCCCTTCAGCTGAGGATGAGAGAGACATCCTGGAGGGGCCTACACGAGGATCACAATTACTAGAACTGTTTACACGGGGAAGCTTGGGTGACTGACTTCCAAGGTGAAGATTAACAAAAGAATAAAAATTACCTCAAGCTTCTCAAATGACCACTGGGTCACTCAAGTGAGCTGCTATCACAGCACAGATGACTGGTTAGTATGAGTACCAAACAGAGAGCGTGGAGCTCAAAACCAAACCTGAACAAACCCATCAGCAAAGGCTCTGAAACTTGGGAAGATGTTTTAAAACGCCCCTTTTATTCATTAAAATAATGGGGATAATATGCAAAATGCACAAATCAGGTCCTTAATTTTACTTACAGTCACTATGTTTTGCTGAGCTTTTAACAGCTGAGTCTCTGCTCAGGCCCAGAGCCCATGAATGCTGGGGCAGAGTATCCAAATACCTGAGACCACCTACTGTGCATGTAACACGTGTGGCTGAGCTCCATACAGAGAGGAGCCCTTTATCCAGCCCCCCCCCCCATGTGACTAACACACTTACCAGAGATTCCTCCCCAGTACTGCTCCCACCCTGGGATCTATTAAATATTCATCATTTCGGCCAGACAATTAGGCAGCAGCAACACTGAGTCCCTGTGATGCTCTTCCCGGCCTCCCTTGTCACCCCTCACACTCTTTGGTAACATTCCCCAGGACACACGCACGTGTGCTATAGAGCCAGGCTTMTCAGTTTGTCTAGATGTCCCTTTTCAGTAGTCCTTGCTAAAGCATCCAGCTCTGTGAAACACAGCACTAAACACTGGCACTCCCAGCTCTTCTCCGCCTCCTCCTCTCCTCCTCTCCTCCTCCTGCTCCTCCTCCTCTTCTTCTTATTCTTTTCCTCTCCCTCTTCCTCTCCCCCTCCTTCCTCCCTCCCTCTTTCTCTCCCTCCCTCCCTCCTTCCCTCCCCTTCAACACCATAACATCCATATTCCAGGTTATTCTGATTTTGAATTCCTTTCATGAAATGGGATCATTCTCTTTAAAAGAACACATTCTTGATATTCTAGAATCTCAGGGTGAAATGCTTTAAAGAATACTTCAATCTGAAAACTCAAACCCTTCAAATTCTAATTATTCTTAAATTTATGTCCTCTATCATCTACATCATGTTAGTGTCTATAAGTTGAATAGTAGACTTGATTTATTAAATATTTGATATTATATTCTAGCTCTGCATATTTATTCTAGTTTCTAAGGGAACACCTTGATTCTACCTAAATCTACCTTAGACTACTATTAGATTTTGTACACTCACTATTTCTGAACTCCCTAAGCAAGTTCTCTTAGTCCTGTTCCTGTTTTATACAGTCCTATGGTATTAATGTAGGTTGTTTTAAGATTTGTTCTTTTTCTTGACAACTTCACATGCATCTGTAATGCGTTCTGGTCCATCCATCCCTCTATTACTCCCACTGTGAAGTCCCTCCCCACATTCATGCCTTTTTGTTTTATGACTCACTGAGTTAACAAGAGCCATCTGTGTGGCCATGCGGTGGGTTGTCCCTTGAAACATACTGGCTATAATTTTTACTTATTATTTGTACAAATAACCATAACTTGTCTCCTGGATTACATTAGTTATAATTTGTGAAATTTTCTATGTTCTATAGGATGGCTCCTGTTCACTGTCTCTGTACATGTGCCTCCTCATTTTGTTCCATCTAGCAGACTCTATCCTCAGATGTCTAGAAACCTCCATGGATGTGGCAGGACCTGTTCATTTGTTAGCTCCACTGTGTACAGGTAGTGACCACACTTTTGAGGACCATATCTCAGGATCTAGATCATTTCTCCAAAAAAAAAAAAAAGAGTGATTATTCTACAAACGTCTACATAAAGGGAGGCCGGCTGTGTAAACTGTCGAAGCGACTGGCTCTTTAGAGCATCACATCACCATCCCTCTCCATGCTCTACCTCACACCCAGCACCACCACAGAGGGCTGCAAACTCAGCTAGCAGTCCACAGGCCCRAAGGATGAACACCTTGTCGGCCTCATGGAAGGGAAGTGAAGGAGAGGGACAGGTGAAAGRCCCGCCCCTATTTCCGAGGAGTGGAGAACACAGGGACTCAAATGTGCCCCCAGAGACAGTGCCGCAACTCACTATGAGCACCCCGTTGTGTAGCATCTGACATCTCCATATTCTGAGGGTTTCTCTTTGAAAAATGAGAACTAAAATTTATCTAAGAATATATCTTAAAGTGAAGAAGTGAAAAAAAAAAAAACACTGTTTAAATAGTTCTCTTTTAACAACTGGTATTTTCTCATTAAATTTTTAATATATCCAAAGTCACTMGTATTATTTTAAAGCTCCACTAAAGTCCTCTGGACTAGTAAACACCACCACACAGACTGCATGTGTCAGTGTTCACAGGGTCACCTATTGGCCTATGCTACAGAGAGGAAGACAGCTCATACTAGCCTGCATTCCAGCTCCTCACACCAGTCTTCAGCTCGGTGTTTACGCTCGGCCCAAGGGATGATCGTCAAGGAGTCACTGTTCCAACTAAAATTAAAGGACAAAACAAAACAAAAACCTTAGCTTTAAAATAAAAACTACTTAGCTTCATAGTGTGTAGGACTAGAAATACATACAAGGTACAGCCATGAGAATTATTGTTCATGCTACTCTAAGTGGTGCATGATAGAGTGGAAACAGTAGAGAAGTTTTGTTTTTTTGTTTTTTTGTTTTTAAAGCACAGTGCTCTCTTTTTTGTCGTTAAACTATTTAGAAGGAAAATGCCAAAAGGAAAAAATGCAGCAATGAGTTAAAGGATAACATGAGTGTGCGCTCACTCACGTGCCTAAAGAATGATCAAGAGCCTGCACCGTATGCTTCATTTCAGCCCAGTGTCTGCGCACACATCGCCATCTATCCCAGTCCTATCTGTCTGAGATGCCGGTAACTATGGCAACGGTCTGTCTGTCATCCTAGTCCAGCAGCTCACAAGCTCCACGGGCACACACTAACCACTGAAATAAGACAGGGGTGGGGACTAACAAAGTTAAGTGTAACATTATCACTATGAATGTCAATTTAAATAGCCACATACCACTAGATGCTATCACCAATCCCCAGAATCCCTGTAAGGCGATGAGGAGAGAACTCACTCCACACAATTGCCCTCTGACTTCCATATGTATACCCATGTGCACACACATGCACAAATAATGATATATGCCTAAAAGAATCCATTTAAGTGAAAACAGAAAGAGTGAACACATGTTAATAGAGAGAGCAATTTGCTATAAATCAGCAGTCACAGAAAACAGAAGCAGTGTAGGGCTTGCAGCATTGTCTGCAGAGTCGGCTTTAGCTCTAACAGCCACAGTTCCATGTAAAAGATAGAAACATGCTCAATTAGGAATAAAGACAAAACTTTTTGAAAAAAGAACTTTGAATAGCTTGACTAGGGCAGTTCAGTGAAATGCTTGGGTTTGGGTTTGTTTTCACTTTTGTTTGTTTTCACTTTTATTTATTCATTGATTGATTGATTGATTGACTGACTGATTTATAGTAGATGTTTTCTTTATTTACATTTCAAATGTTATCCCCTTTCCACGTTTCCCCTCTGAAAGCCCCCATCCCATCCCCCTCCTCCTGCTCACCAACCCTGTCCTGGCATTCCCCTACACTGGGGCATCGAGTCCTCACAGGACCAAGGGCCTCTCCTCCCATTGATGTCCGACAAGGCCATCCTCTGCTGCAAATGCATCTAGAGCCATGACTCCCTCCATGTGTGCTCTCTGGTTGGTGGTTTAGACCCTGGGAGCTCTGGAGTACTGGGAGGTTCATATTGTTGTTCCTCCTATGGGGCTGCAAACCCCTTCAACTCCTTGGGTTCTTTCTCTAGCTCCTCCATTGAGACCCTGAGCTCAATCCAATGGTGGGTTATGAGTATCCCCCTCTGTATTTGTCAGGCACTGGCAGGGCCTCTCAGGACACAGCTATATCAGGATCCTGTYGCCAAAYACTTGTTGGCATCCACAATAGTGTCTGCGTTTGGTAACTGTATATGGGGATGGTTTCCCAGGTGGGGCAGTCTCTGGATGGCCTTTCCTTCAAGCAAGTAAAAGATCTATATGACAAGAACTTCAAGTCTCTGAAGAAAGAAATCAAAGAAGACCTCAGAAGATGGAACGATCTCCCGTGCTCATGTATTCACAGCATTAATATAGTAAAAATGGCCATCTTGCCGAAAGCCATCTACAGATTCAATGCAATCCCCATCAAAATTCAAACTCAATTCTTCATAGTTAAAAAGAGCAATTTCCAAATTCATCTAGAATAACCAAAAAAAAAAAACAGGATAGCAAAAACTATTCTCAACAATAAAAGAACTTCTGATGGAATCACCATCCCTGACCTCAAGCTTTACTACAGAGCAAACAAGATAAAACCTTCATGGTATTGGTATAGTGACAGGCAGGTAGATCAATGGAATAGCATTGAAGACCCAGAAATGAACCCACACACCTATGGTCACGATCTTTGTTTTCACTTGTTTGTATTTCAGAATATCAACTGGGAAACTTTCCTTAAATGTATCACAGCCCCAGAGAAAGACTGTTAAGTCGTGAAACATGTTCTACACAAGGAAGACTCCAGAAACTGGCAAATGACACTGGTAAAGAGATTGGTCTTCATATGGAAAGGAACAGGAGAGCAGCAGAGGGTTCAGCAGTGGAGGCAGGTGTGATGAGGTCGGGGAAGGAGCAGAGATGGCTCACCAACGGCACTCGTGCCACCGGATGTTGCTGAACAAATGAGTCAGAGTCTAGATCCTCCAACTATTAAATAAGCCCATCAGAYGCTAGGCTAAAAGTACAGCTTTTCAACCAACACATAATAGACTAGACTAGTAAACCAAGTGTCAAAGACACCCTGTGAATGTGTTTATGCTCAGATTTTTAAATTTTAGACAAATTCGGATGCTGACACATGGCAAAAGTCAAAAGTATTATATTATTTATTTGTCACCAAATAGACTATTTTATTTCCTTTTATGTCAGAAATATTTTGTTGCAAACTGCTGCAATGAAAAGTGAAAAAGATAACATTTTGGATAGAGATGATGATAATGCCCACTCTGCCAACTGAACAACAAATTAGTGCAATGAATCGAGAACGAGGAGAAAAATTACATCTCAGCAGCTATTATAACTTTCCAATCAAAGCAGACATGGTTCCGTAAGCTACARAAATGTTTTCAAAAAGAATTTCAGAAAAAATATATCACAAGCTGCTATTTGTATTTTCCACACAGAGAATATATTAGACTACTTGAGTTCTTACTACAATGATTAGTAAGGTCAGGCCTCAGCCCGGCAAGATTAATGTAGAATGAACTCTAGAAAACTGTGAGACATTTTTATGTGTCTTTTTTGAATACTATGGCTAAGAAATTCATTAAAACAATAAAAACAAGTTCTGCTCAGGGGCCCACACTAAAAGGTAGATGGAGAGAGCCCTGTTAGTAATGATGTATTTTACTGTACTATCAAAGCAAAACTAGCTCCACTCCTTAGCACTGAACAACACTCCTCAACATTTACTGAGCTATCACTATGGCCCAGACAGTACACAATGCTTTTAATTAATGTACAATACCTCCACTCAGTCCTAGCAGTCTAGCAAAGTCAGCTATATTATTTTCTTTACCTTACAGTGATTATACATATACATATGCATGTATATGTATGTGTACATATATATATATATATATAAATGTCCAGTCTAGAAAATAAATTTTGACAAAACATGATTTAATTTCATATCTAGTCAATAGTATTTACACAATAAAAAACAAAAGCCACACATGGCTACAGGCCTATCCCTTAGAAGCCTCGGGCTGGAGCATCTTGAATTCAAACCTAACACTGAACACAGAGTGCATTCTGATGACCTCCAGCCACAGAGTGAGAGTCTGTCTCCAAGACCCAGAAACTGCGGTGGCACCATTCCCTAGGCTGGTATACTGGATCTTATGATGCGGAGATGAACTGAGTACAAGCATTCATCAATCGCTTTCTGATTCCTGACTGGAGTCAATGTGACCAGCTGCTTCAAACTCCTGCAACCTTGACCTCTCAGCCATGATGGGTTGTACCTACCAATTAAGAGCCAAATAAACTATTTCTCCCTTTGGTTGCTTTTCTCAGGGTGTTTTTTTTTTTTTAAGATTTATTTATTTATTATATGTGAGTACACTGTAGCTGTCTTCAGACACTCCAGTAGAAGGCATCAGATCTCATTATGGATGGTTGTGAGCCACCATGTGGTTGCTGGGATTTGAACTCGGGACTTTCAGAAGAGCAGTCAGTGCTCTTAACCACTGAGCCATCTGTCCAGCCCAGGGTGTTTTATCACAGCAACTCAAAATGTAACTATGACAGCAGGGTTTTTATTTATTTTGTCTACTGCTATATCCTTAGCAACTAAAACAGTACCTTGCACTTAGCAGACTCTAAACATTATGTGATTACTGAGTTAAATAACAGAGCAACAAAGAATTAAAAAGCATTCTCATGGGTAACATAAAAAGTGAGAACTATAATACAGCAACAGAAAGAATGGTCTATTCATAGTAAAAGACATGTCAGTGACTTATACAGAACAAACTTAGAGCTCAGAGTGAGGTAGGGAATGGCATCCCCATCTCATCCTGCTGTAAGGCAAAGCTACGCACCTGGCTCAGAGCACCTGGGAACAGTGCTTGGAATATATATTTATATTGGCTTTGAAGATAGGTGGGCATTGCACTGTATGTCACAGGGGGAGGGGAGGACCAGAACAGATTCATCTCTAAAACTCACTGCTACAGTCCAGATGAAAAATTACCCTATGGGGTAATTTATGGGCTCATGCACGGCACATTTGGTCCCCAGTTAATATCAACTGCTTGGGGAAAACATAAAACCCTTTAGGAGGTAGGGTCTGCTGGGAAGAGTGGGTGACTCATGTCTGTCTTTTTCTACATGTCTGCCCCCTCCTCTTCTCCACCAGCATAAGCCCAGCTACTGCCTTCATCCCGTCCCACCATGATGGACCGTATGTAAGCCAGAATAAATCTTCCTTCTGTGCAGTATTTCTAGCCAAGCTTCTGTCACAGTGATGAGGAAAGCAACAGTCCAGCCATTCTTCACAACTCAAAACAACATACTCACACACAAGATGAACAGAATGAGAATTAGGGAACTTTAGAGAAAACCCTTTCATTAATTGTGCTTTCCTCAACACTTCTAACTATGGAAGACACTTGCCAATGAATTATGTGAAACTACAGTTCAAAAACCACTAGAAATCCTACAGCTGCTACTCAGGACTATAAAAGGATCAGCTAACTGTGGAGCCTTTAAGCCAAGCTCTGCAACACAAAGTTGCATGTTCATATGCCCTTTGTTGTTTTCTTCTTCTTTTTCTTCTTCTTCTTCTTCTTCTTCTTCTTCTTCTTCTTCTTCTTCTTCTTCTTCTTCTNCTTCTCCTTCTCCTTCTCCTTCTCCTTCTCCTTCTCCTTCTCCTTCTCCTTCTCCATACTCCATTTTAAGTCCAAAATTTAAATGCATCATTGCTACTTAAAAAAATACAACTAGAAAACCAAAATTTTCTCTTTACAAAGCAATACCTATTTTTGTTTGACTTTAGGATTCTTTGTATTAAAGCCTTGTTCATCTGTTTTCTGAATAATTAACTATGCTGGTTTCATTTCAAGGTAGCAGTTATCTGTCAGCAGGAAGGCAATGCATATAATAAGTTCTATTATAGTCAATAATCTTCTTATCAAATACTTCTTGCACTAAATATAAATGTTTTATTTCAAGCCAACTGTATGAGGAACAGACTTCCAAAAGTTCTTTTGTCCAAGTTATGAGCCTTGGAAACAAAGGCTGTGTAGATAGTGTATTGCTACTAATTGCTACCTCTTATACATTGGTTTTAAGATGTGGACTTCTATTTTTTTTTTCATCATTTAGCAAAGAAGAAAATGTTCTACTATATAAAGCTTCCAAAGTAATGATAATTTGGGTCCACATGTATAACTCCATTGGGGTGATCATCACTAAATAATCAAGTTGATCATATACCTAGTGGGAAAACGTAACAAAGCTAGTTACCACACATGACACCAAGACAGAAACAGACCTGGCCAGAGGCATCATTCTGAATCGGGACCTACAGAAGATTAAATTAGTACTTACAAAGCGCGGAAATGACTCCCAGCACACAGTAAATGTTATTATGTACTGACCTTTATGAACATATTTTTCACACCAGCAATAACGTTTTTCCTAAATAGTAAATATAAGACACATATGATTTTAGTTAACATTGCAAGATCTACTGCATGATAAGCTATAACACCATATTGATAATTTCCAAAAAGGCCTGGTCTCCCTAACCGATGCTTAAAACCATGTCTAAAAGTGAGGTTTTAACTTTGAAATGATTTGAATATTTCAGAGTACTAGTTTGGAAAAAAGATCATTATAGTTTATGGAAAAAGCACAAAGTCCAATTGGATTTCCACTATCAAACTTCCCTCCAAAAAATCAGTTATATAATTAAGAGTGTTCTATATAAGATGATTAATATCAACAAACCAAGGAACAATAAAAGAGTAGAGATAACACTAGAATAAAACTGGTATTTCTACCATTACCACCTCCAGTCCAAATTTAAAAAAAAAAAAAAAAAAAAAAGCCCCTCAGTCTCTGCTGTGAACAACTGCTTCACTGGGAGCACCTCGGCCTCACTGGGAGCACCTCGGCCTCACTGGGAGCACCTCAGCCTCACTGGGAGCACCTCAGCCTCACTGGGAGCAAGTCCCTCATTGTGAGCACCTCAGCCTTAACTGTGAGTACCTCAGCCTCACTATGAGCACCTTATCCTCATTGTCTGCTCCTCAGTACCTCACCTTCACTGTGACAATGTCAAACTCACTGTGAGGTCCTCAGACTCACAGGGAGCACCACAGCCTCACTGGGAACAACTCTGCTTCACTGAGAATACCTCAGCCTCACTGTGTGCTCCTCACTCTCTGCTGTGCTCGACTGCCTCACTATAAGCACCTCAGCCTCACTGTGTATTCCTCGGCCTCACTAAGCGATGGCTTCAACGTGTGCTCGCCAGCCTTGCTGTGTGTTCTCCACCCCACTGTGTGCTCCCTCTCCTCACTGTATGCTCTCCAGCCTAGCTATAAGCACCTCAGCCTCACTGTGAGCTTCTCACACTCAGTGTGAGCATCTCAACCTCACTGTGTGCTCCCTAGTGTCACTGTGAGCTCTCCAGCCTGTCTGGTCCTCAGCCTCACTGGGAGCACCTCAGCCTCACTGGGAGAACCTCAGCCTCACTGGGAGCACCTCGGCCTCACTGGGAGTAACTGCTTCACTGTGAGCAGCTCACCTTCATCACTGGGAGCACGTCAGCCCCTGCTGTGATCAGCAGTCTCACTGTGGGTACTTCAGCCTGACTGTGAGCACGGTCACCATCCACTAAATACCACAGAAGTGCTTAGAACTGTGGTTTCCAAAAGTAACCTGGCTAGACAGGACCGGACCCACTGAACTCTAAAATAGAAAGCTCTCCAGTTTGCAGTACCACTTACTGCCATCTTTCCACATCCATCACCAGGTCATGAGCCCAGCCGCACATGCCATGGGATTTTTCGACGGTTTCTATGCACAGTATCCAAACTTTTAAGAATAAATAAACTGGATACATATTGAAGCAAAAGACCTTAGTGCATGTTTTATTACCAAATATAAATTTGATTTCTGATAGCATTTTTCTTATTACAAATATGATGCTTAAACAGACTTGCCTATATCAAAAGTTGAAGAAAGTGTCTCCCAGGGTTATTTATATGTTAATTAAATATAGTAAGATAAAGACAAACTGCTGTTACTGACAAGTATTTACATATTAATGAAAACTTGACTAGCAAAGACATTGTGTGATCAAAGAGAATTATTGGAACTGTTTTCCGGAGGCAATTCAGCCACTCAGAATATGTTCTACTCTATTTAAGGATTATATGTTCTAAAACCATTGGTAAGGTCACTCAAGTTTATAATAAAATAGGGAAAGAAAAGTGTTCTCTCCATGAAAAGTCTAATTTTGTTGCAATCAATAGCACTGGATCTATTAATCCATCATTTTAAGGGAAGACATCAGCTTAAAAACAAACAAACAGGGTGGATGTGCCTCTCGAACAACCTCAGCTTCAAATGAAAACAGAAGCTTCACCCAAAGTCACTCTAAAACAGGAATGCAAATAGAACTAATTATTAATTCCAGTTTCAGAACCTGAGTCATGACTGCCCRAGAAATGTTTGATAATAATCCCCTTTCTGCTTATTTCAAGAGTATGCCATGAAAACTGTATGTGCATAATAATACAAAATGGAGGACCCCGCTTTACCACTCCGGGGCATATACCCAGAGGATTCCCCAGCATGTAATAAGGACACATGTTCCATTATATTCACAGCAACCCTATTTATAATAGCCAGAAACTGGAAAGAACCCAGATGTCCCTCAACGGAGGAATGGATACAGAAAATGTGGTACAATGGAGTACTACTCAGCTATTGAAAACAATGAATTCATGAAATTCTTAGGCAAATGGGTACAACTGGAAAATATCATCCTGAGTGAAGTAACCCAATCACAAAAGAACACACATGGTATGCACTCACTGATAAGTCGATATTAGCCCAGAAGCTTGGAATACCCAAGACACAATTCCCAGATCAAATGAAGCTCAAGAAGAAAGAACAAAGTATGGATACTCTGGTCCTTCTTAGAAGGGAGAACAAAATACCACAGGAGGAGATACAGAGACAAAGTGTGGAACAGAGTCTGAGGGAAAGACCATCCAGAGACTGCCCCACCTGGGGATCCTTCCCATATACAGTTACCAAACCCAGACACTATTGTGGATGCCCACAAGTGTTTGCTGACCAGAGCCTGATATAGCTGTCACCTGGGAGGCTCTGCCAGTGCATGACAAATATTGAGAGGGACAGCTCAGTGGTTTCGAATACTCACTGCTCTTACACAGCGCCTCAGTTCAGCTCCCAGCACCCGTGTCAGGAGGCTCATAGTTGTCTGTAATTCCAGGCCAAGGCATCAGATACATCTGGCCTCCATTTTTAAACATATCCACACATACAAACACATATCCCTACATAACTGAAATAAAAAATAATTCTTTACAAAGCTACTGGCTAATGAGGATGCTCCAGGCCTGGCCAGTGCAATGTCCATTGCACAGGTAAGTCCTGTGCTTAGGAGTGGCACCCCACTGTGAGGAGCCCTCATGGCCACTTCAGCACCTCTCCAGAGTCCTTCCAGTTACCCCACCAAGCAAAGTCTGGTTGAAGAGGGACAGAAGCAGGCTCGTGGGACAGACAAAGAGATGCTACAAGCAAGGGCCAGACCACCAGACCTGGCAAGGCAACTGCATGGTCCTTAAAACCCCTCAAATGAATACTGACAACTTCCCTTAGGACACTTTCTGGAAAAGAAGAGCAATATATCCAATCTGTTCCTATAAAATCCCAAATTAATGGAGTATCCACTGTCTGACCCAGGAACCACCACTCTGGTTGAAGGACAAAGCACAAAGATCAACATGGGAAGCCTCAGACACAGAGATGATCAGAAAACACCAGCCCAAGAGCCCATTAAGGGATAGAGTAGCCACACAGGATCTGCACTCAGCAAGGTCCCAGACACAATCAATTCCGCGTGGTACACTTCTTGGTTCTACTGTGTTTCGACTCCCCAGCCACTGTCTTTCTAAGACTGAATCCCCCAAAGAGCACAGGCTAGCCTGGGGATGTGGCCGCCTGTCTCGCCCTCAGGGCTTGGATTGCCGTGGGTCTGTGAGTGCACTGCTTCCTGGCACTCCACTTCAGCTCTGCCTGGAGCTGGAGCTGCCCTCTCACCTGCTCTTACTGCTCTCCCTTCACTCACTTGTTTCTCTCCTATTTACCTCTTGTTGGTTTAATATTAATCCCTAGTTATCTTTAACCGATATTCTTCTCATTCCTACACTCTGTAACTAGTCAATCACTACAAGCCATATTCTCTTTCACCCAGACAGAGCTTCCTCCAGTCCCCTAAGCCTCTKATTTCAATGGAGGGRCCAAATTTACAGTCACCCTTGTGCTGTGTTTAAGAAGAGCTAGTGTGCCTTGTGTCATGCTAGCCTATAATCCCAGTACTCAGGAGCCAGAGAAGCAGGAAGTCATGCATGCTGGAGCTGTTCTGCATGTCCTGGAGGCTGTCTATGAGGTGAGTTCCAGGCAAGCAGGAACCCTTAGTCAGTCTCTTATCTCAAAACCAAACAAAAAGTAAAAATAAATGAAATAAAAAGAAATATTAGTGACCAGGAGATCATAAGTGGTACATGAGTCCCCCAACATCTGGAGCGGGAGCTATCTCTACAGCTGTTTCCCCCAACATCTGGAACGGGAGCTATCTCTACAGCTGTTTCCCCCAACATCTGGAGCGGGAGCTATCTCTAAAGCTGTTTCCCCCAACATCTGGAGCGGGAGCTATCTCTA
>BDUI01005033.1:35117-47998 GCA_002335545.1 Apodemus speciosus
TTCCTGTGACAACGTTGGAGCAGCAAGCATCTGATTGTGTTGCTCAAGGGAAGGGAGGGTGAAGGCCTCCGAAAGGACAAGGTCAGTGTACCTGCTGCCAGGACACTGGCCGAGTCACCAGAGAGGACAGCAGGGGACCAGAGCCCTGTATACGCAATGCACTCAATGTGCATGACCATTCTTATATTGTTTTGGGGTTTTGGTATTATTTATTAAATTATTGTTAATTTTTATTTTGTGTGTGAATGTTTGTCTGCGTATATGTATGTGCACCACATGTGTGTAGTATGTGTGTGCACCATGTATGTGTGTGCACCCTGTATGTGCACTATGTATATGCACTGCATGTGTGCTATGTGTGTGCATCATGTGTGTACACCATGTATGTATACCATGTATGTGCACCATGTGTGTGGACCATGTATGGCACCATGTGTGCAACATGTGTGTGTACTATGTGTGTGCACCATGTGTAAGCAGCATGTGTATGCACCGTGTGTGTACTTTATATGTGTACCGTGTGTGTGTACCATGTATGTGYGCCATATATGTGTACTATGTGTGTGTACCATATGTATGCAGCATGTGTGTGTGCGCCATGTATTTATAACATGTATGTGCACCATGTATGTATACCATGTATGTGCACCATGTGTACACCGTGTGTGTGCTATGTGGGTGTACCATGTATGTGCCTGGCGCTGGTAGGAAACAGAAGAAACCATCAGATTCCTGAAACTGGAGCTGCAGGTGGTTGTAAGCCACCRTGTGGGTGCTAGGAACTGAAGGCTGGCCCTCTAGAGAAGCAAGTGCTTGTCACTGTTGAGCCGTTGTTCTAGCCCCCTTTCTTCTCTTTTTAAGGCAGGGTCTCCTGTAACCCAGGCTGGCCTCAAACTTGATATGTAGCTGAGGGTGCCTGCCCATGAGTTCCCAGTCCTTTAGCTACTACCTCCAGAATGCTGCGATCGTAGGCATCCATGCCTCTACCATCCCAGTGCTGCAGAGGTAGAGGCAGCAGGGTCTCTGGGGTTCTCTGTCCAGCATCAGAGAGCTGCTCTAGGCTCAGGGAGAGACCTGATYTCAAAAGACTAGAGTGAGCCGGGCGTGGTGGCACACGCCTTTAATCCCAGCACTTGGGAGGCAGAGGCAGGCGGATTTCTGAGTTCGAGGCTGCCCTGGTCTACAGAGTGAGTGCCAGGGCTACACAGAGAAACCCTGTCTCGAAAAACCAACAACAAAGAACTGGAGGGTAGTTGAGGAGCCACCTAAGGTTGACTTTTGGTTTCCCGGCCTGGCTTACCTATACGCACATCTGACTCACACAGAGACACGGGAAGTCCGTTTGTACTCTATCAGCACTCATATCTAAGCAGGTCCTGACTGCCTTCCACAGTACTGGCTCCTACTGCAAAGCTGGCACGCTGTTCCTGCTGGCTCTCAGCATCACCTACAAAGCTCAAGCAGTGGATTTAGAGAGATTCTGGGTTTTTTTTTTCAGGTGTGAGAGACTCCTGAGGGCAGAGATTATAACACATTCATTTCTGTTCCCCTCAGCATCTGACATAAAGCCTGACATGTGGTAATTATGGTTATGTAATAAAAATGTGCTGAAGAGCCCTGTGTGGTGGCGCACACTGTAATTCCAACACTTGGAAGACTGAGATGGGCGACCCTTGGATTCCAGGCCAGCCAGAGGTACACAGTGACACGTCTCAAACACACAAATGGGCAGGAGGGATAGTTTAGCAGTTAAGAGTATTGGCTACTCTTCTGGAGAATCTTGGTTTGATTCCCAGCACCCACATGGCAGCTTACAACCATCTGTAACTRCAGTTCCAGGAAAGCCAACACCCTCCTCTGGCTTCCATGGGCACTGCATGCACATGATACACAGGCATGAAATTCATGCAGGCAAAATACCCATAAAACARCACACACACACACACACACACACACACAMACACACACACACACACACACACACGCATACACACATGCCCCCACACACGCACATACGCACATGCACAAATTTAAACACACACACACACACACCACAACTAAATAAAAACAAACCTTCCTTGTATTCTGAATGAGCAACCAAAAGCTCAAGGATCATAAATCGAATGCCTATTCCCCTTTGTAGAGAAAAAACTGAAGTGCAGGGGCCCAAGGTCACACAGCTGCTCTGGGAAGTAGCATGAGTCTCTGGATTGCTAAGCTAGTCCACACTGGACAGCGCTCTACATGCTCTCTCTTCTGCTGCTGGGCTGTAAACCTGAGAGCAAAGACACTCCCTAGCTCTCCATCCTGAGTCCTTCGACATCCCCATCCTTAGCTTTACCCCATCATCAGGGACTTAGATAAAGTCAGAAGCTGGGAAAATCTAGACAAAAAGGAAAGGGGATATGAGAATAATGAGTTTTAACTAAACCAAACCAACCAAAGAACCAAACAACCAAAAAAAGGGCGGTAAGATTTTTGCCTTTCTGGACTGGAGAGATGACTCAGTGGTTAAAGCCTGACTGTTGTTCAAGAGAGCCTGGGTTCTATACCCAGCACCTACATGGCAGCTACTGACCGTCTAACCCCACTTCCAGGGTCTTCAATGTCCCCTCTGGCCTGCATGCCTGCTGCATTCACACAGTACACAGACATACAGACGTAGTATGTATATATACCAATATACATGATAAAAATTCTCCCCCCAATTTTAAAGATGTTGCTTTTTGCATGGAGAGGACTTTAGAAATTTAGAAAATGTAGAGAACCAGGGACTCCTGTTGAAACAGTTTAGACTCGTCCCACGGTGTGCTAGATAAACTAGGCCTTTAGGCTCTGGTCTAGTGACTGCCTTTCTGGCTCTCCGTCTCCTTTACATTTGAGTGACATGCATGTCTCCTGTGTTTATACACATGCCTTCCTCTATCTGGAATAGTGTTCCCCCCTGTACTGTACTTGGTGAGCACCTATTTCTAAAGTCAGGTTCCAGCTCTGCTTCCTAACCAAATCCCTAGGCAGAACTCATCGCTCTATTTCTTTACACTTTATGCCCCTCTCTCTAGTTCTGCCCTTGCATGCTGCCCCTTGCAGTGTCTTGTGTGTTAGTCTATCTAGTTATATTGTAAGCCTCTTTGAGGCCTGAGATGATGTGACCCCAGTTGGCAAATATTTAAAGGCTGGCACTGTGGCTGGAGGGATGTTAACACATGCATCTCTGGAGACCCAAGAATACAGATGAATGGTGTGTGTGTGTGTGTGTGTGCGCGCGCGCGCGCGCGCGCGCGCGCTCAAAACACAACTCCTCCATCTAAGGCCCAGGGGTCATTATTGAAGAGGGAGTAGAAAGATTGTAGGGACAAGAAGTTCCTGGGACATTGTGTCTCCTAGAAATGTCAGGTGTTAAACACATGCAGTCTCACCAGCATGACTGCCTAAGCATGACCGYATCAGGGGTGATACAAGTGGACTTGCTATCACGGAGCAGGGAAAGCTCACAGGGCCTCAGACCTAGACCAAGAGCTCTAGGCAATTAAGGAATGCCGAGAGCCAGAGAAATAGTCTTCCCCAGGGGAGAGCACACCAACTGGTTATCCAGTACCAAATGGTCAGCCTGAAAATATACACACAAGTAACATTATACAGGCTGAGCAGGTTGGATTTATGTATTTAGGAATACATACATAAAAAAAAAGGAATACATAATGTGTGTGTGTGTGTGTGTGTGTGTGTGTNTTATTATTATTATTATTATTATTTTAAGAATATTTCGGTGAGTCAGGAAGGAAGGCACGCAGCTGTAGTCCCTGAACTTGCCTGAAGCCAGGACTGAGAGAGAGAAGAAACAAATATTTTGGTGAAGACCTTTAACTGGCACAGGTTAGGCCTGTGGTTAGGGACAGATAAACCCACTGTGGTCACTCCCAAAAAATAAGCGCCAGGTTTAAGCTGTGCTTAGCAGCTCGCTCTGGAAATGTTGAAGGATAGAATTAATTGTTTTTCTAAGCATTAGGACTTGGCCCATTTTCTGACCTTAGGAAATGGAGCCTGAAGGGGTGGAAGAGGTTGGATTATTCTCGAAGACTGTGATGAGCCACTAATCTATGCCAGATACTGGTAAGGGTTTTGCGGAGACACGGAATGTGTACCCAGGAATCTTGGGCTCCTTTGGATAGAGGGAGGTCACTGACAGAGGTGACAGAGTATGTCTAAGTGGCCACAGACCACTGGCGGGTGGTCTTCAGTGTGGCCCCTTTCAGGATCATCTTAAGCTCTCCTTCCCCAGGAACTCTGCGCTACCCTCTTTCTCCATGTTTCTCTGGAAACTGAAAGAAAGCCAGAACAAAGTTGTGGGGAGGCCCGGGTTCTAGGGACCCTTTCTTTCTGTCTCAGGGTCAGCATTCTCAGCGTCTCTGCAGGCCTCCCTGGCTCCCGGGTTAGGCTGAGTAGCTGAGCTAGACGGGGGAGGGACAGCAGCAGGTGACAGCAGCCCCGGGTTATAAATAGGGGCGCGCGTCAGCGTCGGGCAGGAGCCGGGGCTGGAGGCAGGGGCTGCGGTGCCATGGGGTCGCGGAGGGCCGCGGGCCGGGGCTGGGGCCTGGGTGGTCGAGCAGGAGCCGGTGGAGATGGTGAGGACGACGGGCCGGTGTGGACTCCCGGCCCAGCCAGTCGCAGCTACTTGCTCAGCGTGCGGCCAGAGGCGAGGTGAGTCGCCTGGGGGCCCTGGTTTGCCCCAGGCTGTTCTATCCCTTGGGTGGTGGCCGGGTGTGGCCAGGCTCTCCGAAGCGCTCGGAAACTCGGAGGCCTGAGTGAGGCCTGGGCTCTCAAACTTTCTCAACCCTAAGGCCCTGAGGTCTGGGATGAACCAGGCCAGAAGGGACCTTCTTGGTACCCTTTTGACCCCTTGAGGGCTTGAGGGCCTGAGGGCCTGAAATGTGTAGCCCAAGAGGAGAAAGCCTCAGTTTGGGGTGATTTTACAGGGACCTGAGGACTTTGCTTATTTCCCTCTCCCACAGCTACCCCCAGGGCTGAATTCCACAGTTAGTGATAAGGAGATCCCGGGTGGCTGAAATTCCTCAGGCTTCAAAGGAGGGGAAGCTGTTGGTTGGTAGGGTGGGGGTGTTGTGGGGGAGCCATTAGAGGCGGTTTAGCTTAGAGTGAGAGATCAGCCTTGTGATAAGAGGTGCCTCCCCTGGGCCTAGGGCTTTGGCTTTCCAGCACTGTGTTGTGTCTGGTCGAGAGGAAGGGGTGCCAGGAGGTGGCTGTTGGCCCTGTCTGGGGATCCAGGGAGGGATCTAGGGCTTGAAGCTCAGAGGGAGTCAAATTGCCCTGCCTGGTGGGGACCCAGTAGGGGTTGGGATGCAGTTGGCGGTGTGGCCTTCTTGCAGTGAAAGTTTGAAGGCTTTGTTTGAGGAGTTATCCCTAGTTGCAAAGGATACACAGACAATAGGCAAGCTTTCCAAGAGACCCTCTAAGAGGCAGACACCCAAGAACAAGCGCGTTGCCCTGGAGACAGAAACTTCCAGGCCTCGGTGGGCAGCTCAGCCTCCCTCTTCTCTTGAGTCCATTTTCCAAAAGGAAATGTAACAGGGTGGGCTTGGAGCAGGCTAAGTCACTTCCCAGCACCAAATTTTGGCTTGTGTAATGTGTTTCTCTGAGACACTGTCTACAGACTTCTGCTCTCTGCTCAAAAGAAAAAAAGGCACAAACAGAGGCACCAGCGACCGTCAGGAAAAGTCCTGGGCGCTTCCTCCCAGATCGGCAGAGTCCCATTGACCTTGGAGTTGGGAAAGTTCAAATGTAACCGGAACCTGTTTCTGCATAAAACCCTGCAAATGGTGTCACGTGTTTGGGGCAGGACTGAGGGCTGGTACTGTGACTAAGTCAGCCTCAACCAGGCTCCTGGATTGCCCCGGTTGTGGTGAGGCGCCATTTCCCCTGATTATTGGCTCTGGAACATTGCAAGGAAATGTGGACTTTTATTGTAGTCCTTAGTGAAGCTGCCTGCTAGTGAGAGCCCCATGCCTCTCTGGTCCCGGTGACTTATCGCTTATCTCCCTAGCTAAGTGACTTATCTGGGTGTTGCTTCTTTCGGTATCTGGCCTTTGTCAATAGCAGTGAACAAAAAGAAGAGGAAGCGGGATTCTTCCTGGAGATGCAGCAGTGGAGGAAGGGAAGAAAACRTGCCTTGAAAGCCAGGCAGAGGGGAGTGGGTTAGGAACCAGACTGGAGGCTTGGACCCGGGGCTGTTTCCTGGCTGAGCTGTGTTAGACATTTTTATATGGCATCAGCCAGAGGGCAGGAAGTAAGAAAAGTTTGTCTGGCTCCAGTCCTTGGACCTTAGTGGGGATGCTGTTAGGAGAGTGTTCTTGGGTATCTCAAGGCTCTGGACAGGAGCAGTGGGAGAGAGGCTTTTCTAGTCTTGGATTTGGGATTGTTTCCCCTGGTACTTTTGCACCTCCCGCCAATTGGCTGTAGACCCCAGTGTGTCCTGACGAGAGCAGCCAGATTTGCTTGGCTTCTGGAAGGACTTATGGCCAAAAAGAATTGTGAGGTGGGCTGAGCTCAGGTTGGGGGAGGGACCGTTCCCAGTGCTATGGAAAGGTCTGACTTGTGTTGGAGGAGGGAAATGCACAGTCTGTTGCCCCTCCAATGACTGACTGCCTGTGGAGGTGGGCAGAACCCAGGAAACAAAGAGGAAAGGGGGTCCCTTGAGGACTTTACTAACTCTGTGCAGCTCCAGCCCAGGGTCCTGGCTAAGAAGCAAGTTCTGCCCTCCATTTTGAATCCAACATATTCTGGGTCTGCCTTTTTTGTTTTTGTTTTTGTTTTTTTGTTTTGTTTTTTGGTTTTTCGAGACAGGGTTTCTCTGTGTAGCCCTGGCTGACCTGGAACTCACTCTATAGACCAGGCTGGCCTTGAACTCAGAAATCTGCCTGCCTCTGCCTCCCAAATGCTGGGACTAAAGGCGTGCGCCACCACTGCCCGGCGGGTCTGCCTATTTTGTGGATCTCCTGTGGAGCTCTTTTTGGTTTTGTTGTTTCTGCTTCTGCTGTTGTTTGTTTGTTTTTTGAGACAGGGTTTCTCTGTGTGGCCCTGGTTGTCCTGGAACTCACTCTGTAGACCAGGCTGGCCTTGAACTAAGAACTGCCTGCCTCTGCCTCCCAAGTGCTGGGATTACAGGCCTGTGTCACCACCACCTGGCTTGCTGTGAAGCTCTTAAGGGGTCCTTCCCATAGGGTCTGAGGCTGGGCTTTCCCTGAGAGTTAGGGACAATTGCCATGTGGCTGGGGCTCCAGAGTCTGTATGTGTCCCACGCTTCCTGCTTGCCCCATGGTCTTTGGAGGAGTTTCTAGTCTCATTTCAGTTCAAGGATATCCAAGGCTCATGTAGGTTCATTGGCTGTCCTATCTGATAATCAATATCTTTGCTCATCTAGCTGCGAGGAGCTAACCCCTCAAAGAGGGTAGCTTGTGGGTAGGCTAGAGTATTTTAAAGAATTGACATGAGAGTAAGCAATATTGACTGACCAGTGTATGTGTGACACTCAGAAGTTGTCAAGTCCTTGGCCTCTTGTTTCACAGAGGCCCTGATCCTGTCGGCCTCATGGGAACAGAAGGGCTATGACATCACTCCCAACCTCGTTGAAGCAACCTCTGTTGTTCCTCTTGGGGAAGGCAGGTTGTCTAGGGTGTCAGGGGAAGTAAGGCATTGGGCCGGAACTTTCTGGAAACCTTTTATGCCCCAGCATCACTGGATAGCGGCAGGATGGGAGGTCCCCGGTTTATATGCCTGTTCCTGTTCTTCTAGGCCTGTTTTTTCTGAGCCCTGAATTCCGATTCTGCATGACAGAAGCATGACTAGAATTCTAAAACCCCTCAGCCTCAACGTTAGCTGTGTCTGATGCTCCCTGGCCCACCCCACCCTCCACAAACACCCAGAAGCTCTGCTGCTCCAGGTCAGTCAGCCGGGCCTCAACAGACCTGCCTTCTGATGACCAGGTGCCTACAGGGGCCTCAGTTTCTCTGGCCTGATTGACATGCAAGGTCAAGGGCCTGTGAAAGGCTCAGCAGCCACCTGCTTTTCTGGAGGATACAAGATTTGGTTCCCAAGATCCAGGTTGGGCCTCTCACAGCTCTCTGTAACTACAGCTCAACGGATCTGATGCCATCTTCTGGCCTCTGATGGCATCTGCACACATTTGGGCATCTTCCCCACCCAGTACACATGACTGAAAAACTAATATAAATCGGCTAGAGTGATGGCTCAGCACTTAAGTGCATGTGCCGCTCTTTCAGAGGACCTGGTCTCAGTTCCCAGCACCCACACTTGGTAGCTCACAACCACCTGCACACAATTTAGAAATAATAAAAATAGACTGGACGTGGTGGTACATGCCTTTAATCCCAGCACCCAGTAGGCAAAGACGGGTAGACCTCTGTGAGTTCAAGGCCAGCCTGGTCTACAGAGATAGTTCCAGTACAGCCAGGGCTACACAGAGAAACCCTGTCTTGAAAAACCTAAACAAACTAATTAATTAAATAAGTAAAAAAATAAAATCTTAAAAAAATGAACTGTAACAAACAAACGTGCAAGGTGAGGGTTGACTGGCAGCCAGGCCTGGAGCAGAGCTGTGTGAGGAGCCTGAGCGGGCGGCGAGGACTCACTGTCTCCGCTCGGTCTCTTGCCCACGTGGCGGGGGAACCTGCCATTTTCCGTTGTAAATTAGAAAACTGGCCCAATGCCTCTCCCTCCTAGGGAGGAGCTCCAGACTCAAGGGGAAATCTCTCAGTTCCAAGGAGAGGGACAAAGGTAGTTTGTGGTCAGGGAAGGCTAGAGCTGACCAGTACCTCTGGGAGAGGTTGTGCCCACACAGACTTTTAGGGCTCCAAACAAAGGCACCTGCGGTGTGTGTGCCCCTTCCCTGACCCTTCTGGAACAGCAGCTCCCACTGGGGGGCAGGACCCATCCTGTTTGAAATGCTGTTCCTTTTCTCCTCCTCCTCTTCCTCCTTCTCTCATAAAGACCATCATGATTATCCATCATATGGGCAGCACTATGTTTTGTAGCTTCTTTTTTTTTTTTTTTTTGGTTTTTTTTGAGACAGGGTTTCTCTGTGTAGTCCTGGCTGTCCTGGAACTCACTCTGTAGACCAGGCTGGCCTCGAACTCRGAAATCCGCCTGCCTCTGCCTCCCAAGTGCTGGGATTACAGGCGTGCACCACCACGCCCGGCTCTGTTTTGTAGCTTCTAAAACTATAAAAAGACCTAGATTTGAAGGCTGTGTGGGCAAGATTTAGCTGAGCAGAAGGGAGGCAAGAGATGGTGGCCTTGGGTGTGGCCTTCCCAGTCAGGGATGCGCAGCTGCAGTAGAACCGGGATGTTGGAAGGGATTGTAAGGAGACCAGGCAGGCTCTTCCTTGTTGACATTGAGTTGCGTCTGGACATACCTTCAGTGGGCATACTGCAGCATTTCCTACGGAGCCGCGCAGCGTGTGAGGCCAGCTTTGGTGGTATGCACCTGTAATCCCAGCACGCAGGAGGCTGAGGCAGAAGGATGACTGGGAAGTCACATCCAGTTCTAGCTACGCAGTAGGTTTGAAGCTAGCCAGCGCTTCATGAGACCTTGTCCTCCCAGACCAACCAAACAAGCAGACGGAGCAACAAAAATTAAGCGAAACCCAAACAGCAGCCTGCGAGGAGACTATTGATGAGGAGGGCTGGCAAGTGTGGAGCTGTCTGGATTCAGATCTGAGCGCAGTAACTAGGAGAGAGTGTTAGAAAAGGAGAAAGAAGTCTTGGTTGGATTTGTGGGACAGAGGAGAAGGAAGAGTCCAAGATGGCGGGCCTGGAGCTTAGGAATGTGGAAGAATTCCGGTGGCATCCAAAAAAACCCCATGTTCGGTGGAGGAAAAGAGGGGTGGGTTATCCAGCAGTAGGACCGTGGGCTTTCCTGAGTGCCAGGGAGCAGACTTAGGGTGCTATAAAGAAGAGTGAAAGGGTGGGGTGGCTCTTGCCATCTCCCAAGGACCTGAGATCTACTGGAGGAAGAGGTCAAAGGTGGCCCACACCAAAGGGCTGGTGCCCCATTACTAGTGAATCTCCCTCCCCAACGGAGGATGCAGGCTCTAGTCTGTGCCCCGGGACTCTAAGCAGGATGGGATGCTGGATGGAGGGAGCTGGGTGTCTCTAGCTCCCGCTGAATTAACTGCTTCGTGTCCCTCCTCCTCGCTCTCCCAGCTGGTTTGCCTTGCTCTTTAACCGGACTTTAACATATTAATGGTGGGTGTTCTCCGAGCCACCCGTCTGTGCGGAGACTTCCAGGAATGTTGCCTCTCTTTCTCAAAGGCAAGAATTGAAGCCGCAGCTACCCAAGGCTGGTATGTCGTGGGCGGGTTGGGGACAGGCGTAGGTGTCCCTCTGGGGAAAGAGACTCATGCCTGATGTACCCCTTTCTCTCAAAGCACAGCCCCCAGGGACCTCCATCCTGCCTAACAGATTTCCTGGACCCTGCTGCACCTAACGAGCTCTCTCAGTTTCAGATATACCGGTGTCCAGCGGTGAGGACACTTGCTGCTAACCGGAGCCGCCAACTAAGACAGCTGGTCCCTTTTAATAGAAAGGCCTCTGGGTCTCAGATGGTGGCTGATTAATACTTTGTGACTGTTGTTGATTTTGCCTCCTCCTCTCCTTGCTTTTGGGCCTAATGATTCCATTTACTGTTTTTGCTTAGCTTATCAAGCAACCGGTTGTCTCACCCCAGCTCTGGAAGGTAAACGCATATTGCATTACACTGCTTTTGAGAGGCCTTGAGAGGCCACTGGATGACTGCTCGGTACACTAACCAGGCTGCATGGGGTGAAGGGAGGTCTGGATGGTGATGGGGAGGGCGTAAGAGGGTACTCACATGGGCAAGGGTCGCACAGGGRCCAGAGCTGATGCTTGCATGGGTCTGGGACTCAGGAATAAAGATGGAGGCTGAGATGCTTACAGTGACAGCCCTCTACCTTTGGAACGGACACCGCGGGGATGGAACAGGAGCCCCGTGCCTGGTCTTGGACACCTTATYCATCTTCCTGTGTAGTGGCCCCTGCCTTTTCCATGTCACCCCTGTCATCCTGGAACGTCACCTGCCACCTTCTCTTCTTTTACATTTTTTCTTCTCATTGTTCTCCCCCACCACCCCGCAACATACACACCCTCAGCGACACAGAACTCTGCAAGATCAGAGACCACCTTACTGTCCTGTCTGGGGTCCCAGCTCAGAGCCTGAGCAAGTCTGTGGTCAAGGTTTGCTGGCAGAAAAGCTGCCCTTTTACCTGCCAGGCTGGGTGCAGCTCTCCAGCCCCGGCTGAACCATTAGCACCAGAGTGGGACCATTTCCTGGCTGCTTCCTCACCAGCTGGGCTCCATCCCAGAATAGGGCATTTGGGAGAGTTGACTATGGTTTTTGTTTTTGTTTTTTGTTTTTTTGTTTTTTCCACACTAGCTCTTAGCTAATGTGGTTGGTCCTTGATGGGGATGAAACAGAGGAAACTTTGGTGGGAGAGGAAGAGAGGATAGCTCACATGGTTCAGAGTGATGTGGATGTGTGGAAGTGTAGTGGGGGTGGTATTCACAGGAAGGCAAGTAGCACGTAACAGGTCAGGGTTAGGCTTCTTTGAACATAATGGAAACACCGACAATTCTGGGATCCTTTCGAGATACATATTAGCCCATGATACCATTACCAAATCATGGAACTGGAAGGCCTTGGAAGTGTCATGGTTGCAAAGACGCTTACCAGATGTGTGTGGATATCCTGTTTCTCAGGCACCTGGATGGCTTACACCTGGAGTCTAGTTCACAACAGAGTGGAGGACAGGGACAGAAGGCTGTGGCAGCCGGGAGCCATGTGTAGTCAACAGAACAGGACAATATGGGGTGGCTTTCCCTGACCTAGCCTGGCCTACATAGAAAGTTCCAGGCAGCCAGGGCTACACACTGAGACCCTGTCTAACAAACAAAAGTCCTGGAGAGTAAGACAAGGTAGAAGGACTCAAGGCTCTTGCTTGGCTTTCAAGCCTGGTGATCAATCTCTGGAAGTCATGTAAAGGTGGAATGAAAACCACAGGTTGTCCTCGGACTGCCACATGTGTGCTGTGGKCCACTTGGGCCCCGCCCTCCCCCTCACACAGTCTCATACTCTCTCTCCACATACACAGACTCTCTCTCTCCCTCCCTCCCTCCTTCCCTCTCCATATATACACACTCACTCTTGCTCTCACACAAAGTAAATACATAAATTTAATAAAACCCCAAGTTTGCCTCAAATGACAAGCAAAAACCAAAACAAAACTTRCTTAATGTAATAAGGATATACAGCGGGGGCYGAAGAGATGGCTGAGTGGTTAGGAGCACTGACTGCTCTCCCAGACGTTCTGAGTTCAGTTCCCAGCAACCACAYGGTAGCTCACAACCATCTGTAATGGGATCTGATGCACTCTTCTGGTGTGTCTGACGACAGTGACAGTGTACTCACATACATAAAAATAAATCTTTTTTTTAAAGGATATATAGCAGTTGGGCTATATTTAGCTTAGAATGTTCTAGAAAGTTCCCCAAAATCAGAAATTGCTATTAGTCTGACAGCAACAAGAAACATCTTCAAATCAGGTGCAGTGGTGCATGTATTTAGTTCCAACACTTGGGAGGCAGAGGCAGAGGCAGGTGGATCTCTGTGAGTTTGATGCCAGTCTGGTCTGCAGAGTGAGTTCCAGAATAGCCAGGACCACATAGAGAGAGCCTGTCTTGGAGGAGGAGGAGGAAGAAAAGCAGAAGCAGAAGCAGAAGCAGAAGCAGAAGCAGAAGCAGAAGCAGAAGCAGAAGCAGAAGCAGAAGCAGAAG